>AFIR01000162.1:0-72160 GCA_000223685.2 Zymoseptoria pseudotritici STIR04_4.3.1
CGCCGAGCAGTTAGCGGAGCTTAACACCGCCTAGCTGCGAGACCTAATTACTAGGGAGTTTTTTTATAGAGGGGGGGTGTTATTTAGAGCTAGAAGTAGCTATATTTAAGGAACCGGACTAAGGAGTCTAATAGTAAGCTCGAGGCTGCGGCAATAGCTATTCCTTTAGTATATTCCTTATATAATTAGCTATTAAGGGGGCAGCACAAGGCTTACTTACCTGCTCGTTATATTAACTATAACGCTAGCGTTCCGAGGGGGCACTTCGTAACTACCTTGTTGCGCATAGCACTAACGTATTGCACCTTGTCGAAGGTCTATAATACCTTAGTGCGAGCAAGGCCTATAACTATTATAATGCACTCGTAAGGGCCCTTACGAGGCAACGACTAACCGGCTAAGTTAGCTAGATTAGCGTTCCTTGTATTATTGCTACGAACGAGGTTATATTAGCGAAGGACTCTATCCGCGAGGGCTCGTATATTGCTATACGTATAGTAGCTCGTTTTACTACGCTAGTAGACGTTAATTATAGTCTAAAACTAATCCTAATTATACAACTAATTAAGCTAGTTAACCGCTCTATCCTCGTTATTGTCGAGCTTGCGTTAGTGCTTAGTCTATAAACTAATTAGTATATAACGGTCGCTCTGCTTATAGCGTTGCCGCTTGCTCTGCACTACTGCTGCTGCTACTTACTTGCTTCTTGTTCTTAAGCATAAGCTTAATAATATGCGACTTCTAGTTCTTTCGCTAACTAGAACAAGGGCTAGCTATAAACTGCTTATGCTGCAACGACGTAATCGCGTTTACGTATTACTTAAGGGATGCTGCACTAACGCGGACCTTCTTGCTAGCGGCAATAAGGGCCTCTTGCTTCTTAGTCGTTTGTAGTAGAGCTCTGCTACGTATACGAGTCTTAAGGAAGAACACTACCTTATCCTTAGTAACCGTGTTACCGTCCTTAAACCCTTGTTTAACGCACTACTCCTATATAGCCGTTAGAGCGTCCTTAAATAGTCGTCGAATTAATAAAATACCTTAAATTCGCGAATTCGGGGATCGTATACTTCTTAAGTTTTTCTCGGCCGCGCGGACCTATTACTAGCGTAAACGCGCGCTACGGCGGCGGCCTGCTCTTTACGGAGCGTATTAGATATAATAAGAGGTTAATTTTAAGATGCTATTAATAATTATTAATAGTGTTTTAGTAGTAATATAGCAGTGCGGATGTTTAAGGATTATACGTCGTAGACGCTAAGAGCCCGGCGTTGCGACCGGCGGGTATTCTTTAGCAGAGCGGCGACTAATGCAATAGCCAGCATAAACAACACCTTTTAAATAGCTAGACTATAAACATACTCTCGGAACAGCCGGAATTAATAAGGAAGGGCCCTATAATATCTAGCTAAGCGAGCGACGGGTAGTCAGATATCCAGGATATCACGGCGTTCACGAGTCATTCGCCGCGTTAATAAGGCTTCACGAGCCCTAATGAGTCGCCTTCTACCTCAGGTTAGAACACATCCACTCATCATCCCTGGCGTCTGGCCCGTGCCCTTTGCCGCCCGCCCACCCTCGATCGCGGGCGTCTCGAGGCTCTCTCCGCGGTGCTCGTCTCGTCTCGCCTTCGTATTGCATTCATTCACTCCTCCTCCTCCATATCGCTATTGTGATCGCACGGTGTTGGCGCGAAAGGGACCTGCCAACCCTACGCCGCCTGCAGACCGCTGCACATCTTCTGCTCATCGCGCCCTGCTTGACTGGGCTGTGCCCGCCGAACCTCCCACATTACTACATCAGACCACCTGATGCGATCTTACATGCGTTCGCCCTCCTCGCACCCACGCTCGCTTGCTGCATCCACCCTCTAATGGGCCGTACTCTCGTTCAATTCTCGCCTTCTTACGCCTGTACATCCACTGCGATCAGCAAGATCTCCGTCTGTCGTTTACACCACCGCTCGCCGTCATTCGCTTGAACGCCTGATCGACAACCGGAGTTGCTTGGGGCCGAGAGTCGAGACGTTGCCTGCGTATCGTATTCTGCCACTCACTTGTCCGCATCTTGGGAACACTCCACGTACATAATCCTGTTACCAACATCGAAACGATCGAGTCGGCCAACCTCCACACCGCTGCTCCGCGCGCGGGCTTGCGTCGCGGGACCATGGCCTTCGCCGCTTCGCATCCCTACCACTCCGCTTCCTCCTCACCATACGCCGAACAACATCGCGAATACCACCACCAGCATCCGCATCACTACCAGAACAACTCCGAATCGAGCCTGAATCTACACGAAACGAACAACAAATCCAGCTACTATTCGAACACAAATCTGCCAGCTTCGATCCCATGCGATATCAAGCCTCGCTTGACAAAAGAGCAACATGATATTCTCGAGTCGCATTACCAGAAACAACCGAAGCCCAACACGAATACCAAAAAGGGCTTCGCAGAGAACTTGCAGGTGTCGTTAGACAAGGTCAATGTAAGTGAACGTGATCGATGCGTGATGCGCTCGTTCGCAAAGCTGATTCCGCGTAGAATTGGTTCCAGAATCGTCGTGCGAAATCGAAGCAGGATGCGAAGAAGCAGGCTGGCACATACAACTTGTACGCACAACCAAGCTCGGGTGCGCCCAGCGTCACGTTCAGCTCCGATTCCGACGCCTCGCCTGCTTTCAGCTCGGGCGAGTACTTCTCGATGATGCAGCAATGCGACACTGATGAGCAAATGTCGACTGGTGTGAACATGGGTACTTCCAGTCTGTCGCAATACGACGACAAGATTCATGGGTTGCCATATTCGAGCGTGAGCAACCAATTCCACAATAACGGCAACGATGGCAACAACGCGTCGCAACATCTGCAAAGTCAAATGTTTGACAGCCCACAGGAGATGAATCGCAGGACCATGACTCAGGAGCAATTCGATGCATTTGCGCAGACGAGCATGATGCAATCTACTGGCCAGTTCAATAATCTCCCAATCGACTTCTCTGGAGGCGACGACGTGCTACAGGAAGTGTTCCCGGAGATCGACCACAACGACTACAAGTCGTCCAACAACTACTCCTTTCCCGCTTCCATGGCTGCGCCTCTTTCGAGCTGCGACTCCAGCATTCCTTCCACGATCTCCGAGCAATCAATGTTTCCTTCATCTGGTATGATGCAGCGACATGCTAACATGTCCACGGAGTCTCTGGATTGGTCTGATAGCCGCAGCTCGTCTGTTTCGATGCCATCATATCATGCAAACGTATACCAGCAAATGACGCCACACGCGCAGCAGCAACCCGCACCGGCGACCTCTCAATGGCAACCGGGACAGTCCGTACCCGTCGACCCCAATGCTTTGCAGCAGCAGTTTCGTGAAGCAGCTCAGCGCCAGTCGCGACAGCAGGTGCCGCAAGAGCAATCTATGGCCTGGCCTGTGGACGAGTCCTTCGTCCGGAGAGATTCCCAGAATGGTTCCATGCTGGCCCAGCAAATGAGCGCTTTTGCCATTCAGACTCCGCAACCACAGCAGACGGCCTCCTTTCAAAGTCCGCCTCCACCGCCGCTGAACGCAGGAGGAATCGCGGCACGGAGACAAAAGCCACGACCAGCGAATCTTGGTATTGCAGCGCTGCGCAGTCAATCTTACAGCGGTCCCGCTCAGCCAGGATCGCCCGTCCAGCAATCGGCGAACATGGCTCCAAGCCAGCCACAGCTGCGGCGCATTCGGTCTAGTAATGTTTTGGGTGGAATTGCTCAAGGTCGTGTAATGAAGTCCACACCTGGTTCTGCGCAGAGGTCACCGATGACCTTTTCTTTCGCGGAAGCCATGGCTTCGCCACGAATTGCGCGCCATGAATCAACATCGGATCTTCTCGCACCGCCGACGCCGCATTCGCCACGAGAATCGAACCGGAACGAGCACACTCGACCGCAATTGTCATCATGGCAGTCGTCTTCCGGACAGCAGTTCAGTCGCCAGGCAAGTATCAGCGAAACTGACATCGAGCATGACATGCCTATTCAGGCGCAGACATTCACTTCTCCTCCGCGTACTCCGATGTACTCACAACGACAACCGCACCAACAGCAGTCGCAACAGCAACAGCAGCAGTCGCAGCAACAGCAGCAGCAACCTCAGCAGCAACACAATGTCTTTGTTAGCCGGATCGGAAATAATGTCATTACCGAAAACACTCCGCCTCAGTCAGCGCCGGCCTCACAGCAGAGCTTTCCTCAACATACATTCATGGCTCCGCCTCCGATTCAATCGCAGCCGCAGCCATATACTCCGCCGCAGGCCCATCAATTCATGACTGCTGCTCCCCTGGAATCATCCTACCAGATGCCAGCCGTGTCGTATGCGCCGCCGCAACAATACGTTCAGCCGACCGTCGAATCGCAGCAGCAAGACCTGATGCAATTTGCGAACGGAGTCCCCATGGTCGACGCGCATGGGCAACTCACCATGACGTTTCCGGCTCCTCCTACGCAGCAGATGCAATTCGTGCAGCACGTCCCACCACAATCCCAGCATCAATCATCGACGCATCACATCACCACTCCACCCAATGGCGGTCAGTACAGTTTCGTGACGTCGGAAAGCAACACTCCGTCCGGTCTGGCAATCACTTCCGGCATACCAAAGTCGTCGCCGTCCCAACCTGCAGAGTTCTTCGTGCACGAGTATAGTCCACCAGAGGAAATCAAAAATGCGTCTACGACTCGCAGACCTATGGTGGATAGCGGGCCGAAGAATTATACTTTCAACAACCACGGGCCGGTGAGTATACGTCAATTGATGTTGAATGAAGTTTCACGCTGACGGATGAATAGGGTGACTTTGGCAAGGACAAGTCGAAAAAGCTAGGCGGCATGAGCAGTCCAGGCACAGGGACTTCGAGCTCATAGCCAGCGCATCCTCTCTCGCTTTGCGAAAGTTGCAACACGACCGCACTCTGACGTATCGTCACTGTGCTAGCTGCACATTCTTGCTGATCTTTTTTTCATTTGTCTGTTTTAGCGCCCTGGATTTCGAATTAGGAAATCAGGACATGTGGCGTCGACAAAATGGGATGTCTGGAACCGGGCCATGACATCTCGACTTAGCGATGGAGGCGTTCATCCAGGCGCGTACGACCACACCGGGCGCGCCGAACGGATGCTGTTTTGGGGATATACCTTGTGCAATATTGGGCGCTCATCGGAATTATTTATGATTTGGGATTTGATTCTGGCGGCACTGCAAAAGCCATGGGATTTGGAGATGAATATATCACGGGACATGTGGACCGATGTACAAGTTTTGATTTGGATGGAGATGGAGGTTGAAGAGGAGCTGGGCCATTGAGCGGGCTCGGCTTTGTCTGGATGTTTGACATTTGGGAGCGATCTAATGAGACCATATGAACGGAACACCTTAATGGGATGGAAGCGAGAGCATTCTGTGTAATAAAACTACTGCCGTTTGCCATTCTGCTGTTTCCATGAACGAACTCGCATATGACGATTCACTGTCCATGACCTCAGGCAGGAACGATCCACGCGCTCCACGTGACCCGAGTGGCCTGTGCCCAATTTGTCGACCTCACTTGAACATAGCTGGAGATGTCCCTGATAAGCACTTTTTGAACCATCGTATTTGTTACCCAGACTCGACGACAGTCCGATGCCACAATTCGCCCGACGACATCGCCGCTATCGGTGACGGAAGTCAAACGACGAGAAAACAGAGAGCCGTGGCTCACGGCGTTACTAATGTGTATCTCCACGGCTGCGATAAGCCTCGCAGGAGCAGGACGCACTAATGTCAGCTTCAGCATCAGCTTCTTGCGGACCTCCACTATTGAGCCGGACGGAGGAGCTCGACCCGTGCAAGACCTCTGCGATGGAGGGCCGAGCTGATTGCTCACCGGGTCCTCCAAAGTTGCATCGTATCAGACCTTAGACTGTCTGCAAGGACGATCTGAAAGGACTCCATAGCTGCTGCAGAGGCCTTTCCATGGGCCACATACGCCGTCAGATCTTCCTGCTGTCCATAGTAGGCCGTTTGTGCTGATTTAATCCCTCCTTTCATTCTGATTCCTTTCTTGACTACCATCACGATGGGTACTAAGCAAGACAACGATCAGGCTGCAGGCTCCTGGCTTAACACATTTTGGCGGAGACTCACGCAAGAAGATGATCAGTCACCTAAAGACGATCGACTCCCGAACGAAACGACCTCACTGCTTCCGAAGCCCGCCGTCGAAGAAGCAGAAGACGACAGCCATGTCTACGATACCGACGACCGCACACGAACGCAAATTGTCGCTTCGGAGTTCTGGCTGCTCTTCAAGAGTTCTATACCCGTGATCCTGGCCTACACGCTGCAGAATTCCCTCCAGACGATGTCCGTCCTGATTGTCGGACGACTGAGCCCAGAAGCTCTAGCAGTCGCAGCTTTCAGCTACATGTTCGCCATGGCCACCGCCTGGCTGATCGGAATGGGAGGCACAACTGCTATTGATACCCTCGCATCGGCTTCCTTCACGGGCAGCAAGAACAAGCATGATCTCGGCATCATCCTTCAACGGGCATTCCTCGTTCTTGGTCTGTTCTACATACCAGTCGCAGTTCTGTGGCTTTGCTCAGAGCCCGTGTTCAGAGCTCTTGGACAGGAACAATACATCGCTCGGGATTCGTCCAAGTTTCTCTGCGTACTGATCCCGGGAGGTCTGGGCTACGTATACTTTGAGTGCCAGAAGAAGTTTCTCCAAGCGTACGTACTACTCTGATCATCGCACAGGATGTCTGCTAATTCTTCTGCTAATGCTTCACAGCCAAGGCATCATGCGTGCCGGGACCTACGTTCTTCTCATCACATCACCAGTCAACGCAGGACTGAACTATCTCTTCATCTACAAGTTCAACATGGGCCTATTCGGAGCGCCCCTGGCTACTGGCATCTCCTACTGGCTATCATTCATCCTCTTGGTCGCCTACACACGATTTGTGGCCGGTAGCGAGTGCTGGGGTGGATTCGATCGGAGGTGTCTTCGCAACATCGGCACGTTCTCGAGAATCGCAATACTCGGTGTTGTTCATGTCGGCACGGAGTGGTGGGCTTTTGAGATTGTGGCAATCGTTGCAGGACAATTGGGCACCATTCCACTCGCCGCTCAGAGCGTCATAATGACCGCCGACCAGGTCTTGAACACTATTCCGTTTGGAGTTGGCGTCGCAACATCAGCCCGAGTTGGCAATCTCCTCGGATCGAAGAATGCCAAAGGCGCCGCCTTGGCCGCCAATACAGCTGCATGGCTGTCCATGCTACTCGGCGCTATTGTGCTCACTATTCTCATGGCCACAAGAGACAACTTCGCACGCCTGTTCAATGACGATGAAGATGTCATTCGGATGACCGCCGATGTTCTCCCGTACGTTGCCCTGTTCCAGATTGCAGATGGTTTGAACGGATCCTGCGGCGGTGCTCTTCGAGGCATGGGACGACAGCACATCGGCGCTGCAGTCAACATCGTGAGCTATTACTGCGGAGCTCTGCCATTGGGCATTTATCTCGCGTTTCACAATTGGAGCCTCGCCGGTCTGTGGATCGGACAATGCATAGCGCTATACATCGGTACGTCAAGCTTGAGCTCACTCAGGGTGCATTCGCTGACACGCCGCAGTCGGAGCACTCGAATGGGTGATAGTAGCCTTCAGCAATTGGGAGAAGCAGGTCCAAAACGCCTTTACGCGAATGGATCCCGGCGACCGCGCCGAACAAGGAGAACAATCAGAAGTCATCGAGCAGTAAACTGCCGAGCATCGATTTCTCCACAATCAGCAAGAGATAGGACGTATCAAAAAGCCCGATTTGGCTAGCGTCCCACGTTTCTTAGCTCGCCTCGTGCGTGAATGCCCAGAATTTCCCCAACTTTCGACAAAGAGCTTTGCATGCTCACAGCAGCTCCAGCTTCATCCCGCAGATACCTCTTATCGCTGTTCTCCACTTCACACGACATGCGCGGCCGCTCGGCAGAGTGATCTCGACCGGACCGCTTCGCTTGCAGGCCACATGACAGCTGCCATTGACTAAAACGCCTGGACTTCGATCTGACGATGACGCTGATATGCTCCCACAGCATTGGGAACGCCTATCGATAGGGCTACCACCGCGGTCCGATGGATTGCAGAGATCCTGCCCGCGTATCGGACTATCGATAGGGCTACCACCGCGGTCCGATGGATTGCAGAGATCCTGCCCGCGTATCGGACTATCGATAGGGCTACCACCGCGGTCCGATGGATTGCAGAGATCCTGCCCGCGTATCGGACGTTCGAAGGGCAAGCATCGTGTATGCACGTATCGATTGACGGTATGCAGGCAAGCTCCGCCGAAAGCTCCCTGAGCTGTACCGTTGTCCGGCAACTTTTAGGTAAACAGACGAGGAAAAGATGTTCGTCGAGCTGGGAGCTTGTCGGTAGGTGCAGCTCCTATAAGTGCGATTCCTCTCTTTTCTCTCTCTACCTTGATGGACCATTGAGACTTGCTATTGACTTTGATTGACTGCACTCTCATCATGTTCGACCTCCTCGCACCAATCCTTGCATTGGCAGCTACTGTCCACGCACATGGAACTCACTCCCAAGAGCCATTGCAGCAGGGTCCGCACAAGAGCTTGTGGTACAACACTTTGCCTGGTGACGGTGGCACTCAGGTGAGCTTTGAACAGTTGAAGCATGGCATGATCATGGATCCCGGTCTGACACGTTCAAATACAGGCCGACTCGGTCTTCTCCGGCATCTCCACCTTCGGCCGTCTACCGTACCACCCTTGCCTCGCCAGCGACGATGTGAAGTACGACATTGCTTTCATCGGTGCACCCTTCGACACGGGCACTTCATACCGTCCAGGAGCGAGATTTGGACCTTCCGGTATCCGACAAGGAAGTCGTCGTCTGAACCTCTAGTACGTCAAGTGGAATCTCGCAAAGAAGCATACCATCTAACACAACACCTCCCAGCGGCGGCTACAATGTTCCACTTGCAGCCAATCCCTTCAACTCCTGGGCTACAGTCCTCGACTGCGGCGACATCCCCGTCACCAGCTATGACAACACCTGGGCCTTGCACCAAATCGAAGAAGGCCACAATAGCATTCTGCAGCGTGCTCCCGCAACCTCTGCCGACGAGCCTGGTATCTCGAAACACGGCAAGACCCTCCCTCGTGTGCTCACTCTCGGAGGCGACCATACCATCACTCTACCTCTTCTCCGCTCCATGAACAGAGCCTACGGTCCCATCACCGTCATCCACTTCGACTCGCACTTGGATACCTGGAAGCCAAAAGTCTTCGGTGGTGCACCTTCGAAAGTGGCATCCATCAACCACGGCACGTATTACTACCACGCTCACGAGGAGGGACTTCTCCGAAACGACACCAACATCCACGCTGGCATCCGCACGACGCTGAGTGGACTGTCCGACTACGATAACGATGGATACTGCGGCTTTGAGATCGTCGAGGCAAGAGAGATCGATACTATCGGCACGGATGGAATTATCAAGAAGATTCATGACCGTGTGGGACACAAGAACCCGGTTTATCTCTCAATAGATATCGACGTAAGTTTTTAGAGGGTAGAAGACGTGTCGCCGTCCGATTTTATCTCTTGGGCTATGTCAGCAGGTCTCGCTCTGCGCTTTGTACCCTTCGAATCCGAAGCACTGCTGACCCTTATGTCCTTCTGTTTTAGACTTTGGATCCTGCATTTGCTCCTGCTACGGGTACACCTGAGACGGGTGGGTGGAGTACAAGAGAGTTGAGGACGATCATTCGTGGGTTGAAGGGGATCAACTTGGTCGCTGGTGATATTGTCGAGGTTGCTCCGGCGTACGACACTAATGCTGAGCTTTCGACGATGGCAGCGGCGGATATCCTGTATGAGGTGATGAGCTTGATGGTGCTGGATGGACCGTTGACGGCGGAGAAGAATGGAGAGAAGGCGAGGAGGGATTGACGGGAGATCGCACTAAGTGCCGAATATGCGCAGTCAGTCTAGCTTTGACGACTGAACGATAGTCGACCATGCGCCCAGTGCCTTTACGACGACCAGCGAAAGTATCGAAGCTGTTTAGAATGCCCGATGTAGCAAAGCATGAAGGTCGCAACGCCGCCGCACCAGACCACTAACAAGCAACACGTGAAAAGCTCATCAGACGTGTTCTCTCCGTACACTCGCTTCCTCCCCCATGTCGTGAGAAGGCAAAGCCAGCTCAGTGGCTATGGCCTTCGGAATAAGAGTTGAGCATCAGAACCAGCTTCGGCCACTCATTCTCAGCTTTGGCTGGAAATTGTTAGCTTACTCCTCATGCAAGTGACATGTCGGTCACTTACGCTGCACGTTATGCTCGATCTCTTTGCCTGGCAGTGTGGAGTCATCGGTCCCTCCCGCGGCGGGTGCCTCCACCGTAGGGCGCAGCTTGCGGTATTTCTGGCTTGGGTGTGGGGATGGTTCCAGACCAAGGTATCTCAATGCTCTCTGGAACCGACGTGTGATGTCTGCGTTCTTGAACAGAGACTCTGCGTCGATAGCCAAGGTTTGAGTGCCTTCCATGCAGAATGATCCGATGGCGTCTTCGAAATCGTTTGAGATCCACTCGTCTTTCTCGTGTTTCGGGCGTGGCATGGTGAGGTGGCAAATTGTCGTCTCTCTATCTTCACTATGCCAGCGGTGGTTCTTGTGCTCTGGCCACTTTTCGATCTCAGGTCTGGTGGCACGAGTGTGAGTGAACGTGGCTTCGAGACCAAAGTGCTGTCTCAATGTCTGGTCAAGTATTGTCAGCCAGAGATATCATGTCCCAAGGGTCAGAAACACACCACGTTCATCTTCGCTACCTCGGTGTCGGCAACCTTTTCCATCCACTCACCGCGGGACTCCGCGTGCAGTTCGTACCACAAGTCGCTATCGGCACAAGCCTCCTCTTGCGCTTGTATCTCTCGGCCCTGACAGCTCCGCTCACAGTACGACCGGCTGCTCGCAGCCTTGCATACTTCACATCGGTCCGCCTCCGTTCTCTTGCAGTGGTTCTCGCAGTCGTAGTCGTAGTCTTCTCCGGGACACCGATCGCAGTATTCGAAGTCATCCAATGCCGACTCCAGGAAGGGCGTGCATTCGCTCATGTGGTAGAGAGGAGAGCACCGCGATTCAAAGCATTGGAATTCCCACTCCCAGTCAAATGAACTGATCATGCTTGATCTGCATTCGCGAGGCTCCAAGCAGAACTCCTCGATGAGGAGCACGAGCTCGGCAGGGAGCTTTGTGATGTGGACGTCGGGTCCTTGACCGAATCGATGGCAAAGACGAAGTGTACGGAGCACAGGAATAGCCTCTTTGAAAGCCATGATATGCGGTCCCAGTTTGTCCGGCTTCACTGGCGTCGCCCTGTTGCACAGTCGTCAGCTTCAATTCATCACTGCAGGGCGATCTTCGTTGTACAGACCAGGCCAAGCCCGCCGTGATGTAGGTGTCTCCCATAGCCACTTCAGTCCGCGGATCGATTGCTGATGTGCGTATTGGTGCTGTCGCTTGAACAGTGTTGACGGAGTTGATGCCAGGCTTGAATTTGAGGAAGCGACGTGAAGTGAAGCGCGATCCGCGCAGCAGGCTCCCAAGACGCGAGCTGGCAAACGCGCGACGGCTGCACAGAATGGGTGGTGACAGAAACAGGAAACTCATGCACAACTCACCTTGCAACGCAGTCTTACCTCTACACGACCTTCCCGTCTGAACAAACAGCATCTCTTTCGACAACAACGCACACGCACGTTGACTCACCACGACATACTCTTCTGCCAATGCTCCAATCACTCCACATGCATGCCATGCAAGCCTCACTGCTCATGTGCACGAAGTGATGGGCTCTAATCGACCCAGCCGGCTCTCTTTCCGCCTCCTCATGAGAGACATTCGGACTGTGCCTGGTCCTGTGCTTCCACTATGCCACCGTCTTTCAATCACGGCCTCCACACTTCGTTCCCTTTCTACGCCTTTGCAGCTCCGTCCAACGCAGCTCTTGTCCAGCAATGCTTGCTGTATCGCATCTCCATGCTTTTACGCATCGCTCCTCAAGGCCCGGCCTCAATGCAGATCATCGTTGATGGCTGCACGCGGTTCAACCCAAGACCGAGGTAGGACGACCACTACCGACGGCATCTCTTCGATCGCGAGACGCGATGTGCTAATAACCATGGTGGCTACATCGATGTGGTAAGCCGAACGACGAGAGCGACATGTGAAGTGTCGGGTCCTGGATATTGCTACGGCGGACTATATTGACACTAGTCAGGTAATCATCGACCGAGTGGGCTTGTGATGGACTTCGCCGGCGTAACACCTCGCAGGGCAATGTTCCTTCTGTAAATCTGCTTTCACATTCACGCACTGAATATAGCCGGACTCCGTCTAAAGAGATAGCAGAGTGGTAGACGCTTTGTACACAATTCGCTTCAGAACCATCGACTGCTTCTATCCCACAAGTTCAGACAAGTATCAGATGTCAGATCTCTCTCGGCCGTGGATCAGGTAGCCACAATGGTCTACGAGCTATTCACATTCGGAGCGGCGAGTCGAGCCGATGTCTCTGACATGGCCATAGCTGTCTCGGACTGTCAAAAATGCCGGGTCACTGACTGCTTCACATACCACAGTCCGCGGCACGATCAGTCACGCGGCGCTAAATATTGGCCAGAGAGGTGCTGGAACATATCACAAACTCCAATTCAGCGTACATGTACACCAGCTCTCTGACAGAGCGAGTCCTGCCATACCGTGCCATTGTATCATGCTTTCTCCACCGCGCCGCCTCTCATGTCCACTGGCCCATCCTCGCCTTGTATGCCCAATCTATTGATCCAATCGGCACGGGAACGTGCCGGCCTCTCTCTGCTCGTCCCATCGGTTCGACCAGCCAATTGGGCAAAGGGAGCGGTAGGCGAGGTAGAACTGTCCGCATGTCAGTCTGTGAGCCATCTCTGCGGCATCCTGCTGGCGCGACATACCTGGCGGCATGGCTTGAAGTCCTCGCCCTTGGCGAGAATGCACTTGTGGTAGTCGACGTAGTTTTGCCAGCAGTGCTTGGTCTGGTTCTGGTTCGGGAAGCGGGCGTCGAAGCCTGTGGCGGGGGTTAGAATTGGTCGAGCACATCTCGTTCGCATGCTGTTTGTTTGTCGGGAGTTCTTTCGGGAGACATTGGGGACTGTCATGGTCACGTACCGGCTATGGACTTGTCAGCGCTGCTCTCCTCTGATCGCGAATGGGGCAAATCGAAGCCGGGACGTACCTGTAACGAACTTGAAGGGCATGGTCACGCGCTCCTCGTCGTCGGACATGTTTGCGGTGGTTTGAGTGGGTGGTTGGTGGGTGTGAGTGAAGTGGTGCTTCGTAGCGGTGGCAAGTGAGGTCGTTGTTGGTGATGTCGCAGATGAAGTGAGCTCAGACAAGAACCAAGCAAGCGGAAGCGGAATTACCCGATCTGCAAGAGCTTCCGAGCACAACTGCACATCTACCACAACTCCACTCCTCACTCACCACACCGGCATCACAACCTACCGACTATGATGCAGTCTACACGATTCCTCACTGCCAATGCGCTGCGCGCACAGTCGGCCTCGACCTCCATGCTCCGCAGCCGCGCCGTGCCAATGCTCCGAATGCAGCCGGTGAGAGGATTCAAGTCCACACCCAAGAGAATGGCCATGCCCGTACGTTGTCCCATGGATTGAGAAGCGCTATTACACACACTGACACATTCACAGAAGGAAGAGCAATCCGGTATGCAGTCGAACCAAGATCGTCCCCTGACCGACCACGACTGAGACTAACGTCCCACTGCGCAGCACACACCATTTCCCAGCGTATCCGCACGCTCAAGAAGATTCCTCCGGAGTTGATCCCTATCGGCATCGTCCTTGCCGCCGCCATCGGTGCTGCGGTCTATAGTCTGGGTCGCAAGCTGGTCACGGACAAGACCCTTCGCCTTACCCGTCAAGGCAAGCAGGCCGACCACTAGACGGATGGAAGAGCCGAGGTGATGGGTGCGAGCAGACGTGGTGTACAAAGGAAGACATGATTTGGGGCTCAGAATGTGGTTATTCAACCAGTCAGCAGGACGAGGACGTTGGAGCATACCTTCTATCTCCTATGTATTGCAGGAAACGGCATGTTCTTTTGGAACTCGAGAGTTGATTGAGCCGGGATGACTGGCGTTTCAGGCATTCGACTCAGTTCTCGGAGCATTTCCTGACGATGTCGGCGTATATGGTGATATCGGTGACCTGGCGATCTGATGAGGCAACAGTCGACTTTGCAAGCTTCGCATCGCTCGATTTCAATTGATCATAAATGGTACAATCTGTGGTCGTGAAACTAACTAAGCTGATGCCAGACCACGCTTCCCAGCCCCTGTTGCAGTCAAAGTATCAAGGAACCCCACAGCCAGATCTCTCACTATGCTCTTGTCAGGTATACTACCAGCAACACCATACAGCGCTGCAGCGCCACCTTTCTTATCCGACGCCTTGCCCTTGCAGTCGTCAACCACATCCTCCAGATCCTTGATCATGTCATCCACAGAATGCGTGATAGGCAGAGTAACAGCGATGTGAATAGCAGCGGGATCCTGCAGAGCATTAAGATGCCAGCCTTTACTCGACATGCCATCAGCAATGTCGTAAATGTCGACTCTCCGCTCTGGCGTCTTCAGATTGCGCAATGCGCGGAAGGCGACGACGGAGACCATGGGTTTTCCAATCACCACGATGCTTTGTCGTAGTCTGTCCGACGTTCGAATGGCCTCCTCGATTTGCTTCGCTGTACTGACGATTTTGAGACAAGTGTCCACATATCCATCCTCGCCGATGCGCATGAGTGACGCCCAGCAACCCGCGATGAGAGCACCAGGTCGCGAACCGGCCATATTGGGAGAAGCGTAGACACCACCAGGCCACGTCTCGGACACGTAGTACTGGAACTTCCGCAGTTCTGCTGTGCGGTAGAGTACCACGCTGTTGCCTTTCGGTGCGAAGCCGTATTTGTGAGTGTCGACGCTTATTGATGTAACTCCAGGAACACGGAAGTCGAATTCGGGAGACGGAAAGCCGGCTTTGGAGAGGAATGCGATCACGTACGAGCCGAGACAGCAGTCGACGTGGAGAGGTAGCTTGCGTTTCACTGCGAGCCGGGAGAGAGCGGAGATGTCGTCGACAATCCCATGAGGAAAGTTAGGCGCGGAGCCGACGAGGAGAACTGTGTTCGAGTTGATCAGACGGGCCACGGAGGGGATGTGGACCTTGTAGCTCGGCTCTGGACAAGGCACAAAGTGCATCTTGATCTTGAAGTAGTCGCCTGCTTTTCGGAAGGCAGTATGTGCGGTGTTTGGCAAGATCATCTCTGGCTCCGTAACTCCACGCTCCTTGTATGCCTTTTCTCTTGCACCCAGCACAGCCATCAGGATACTCTCCGATCCACCACTTGTCGTAACTCCGGCACCCGTCTGAGGAGCGTTGAATAACGCCAGTGTCATAGCCACAACCTCCGCCTCCATCTTCCGCACACCCGGAAACACATCAGGGTGGATCGGATTGCTCACTCCAAAGCGCTTGAACGCCTCGCTTTGCAGGTCTGCGAGCTCACTGCCACCGTGATATACTGCTCCACTCACTCTCCCATCTTCCCATCTCGTATGTTCCATCTCTCCCAGCTTTTCGAGCTCCGCGCGTACTTGATCCGCCGACCATCCTGTAACCGGCAATGAGAGGTAATTTGTGATTCCTGGCCCTGACGGCACAAGCTTTCCTTCTAACTCTGTGATCGCTTTGTCGACATCGGCTCGGACCTTGCTCTGAACAAAGGGTAGGCGTAGGAAGAGCGAATAGCATCGTCGGTAGACTTCGCTGTATAATTGCTGGATCGACACCAGCAGTCCGTATCCACGGAGTTGGTTTACTGACTTTCGTACAAGTCGAAGGACGAACAGGACCAGTAATACATTGCGGAAGACGTCAAGGCCTTGATTGAGGATGATCTGCTGGGGAGTGCTGCGAACGTTCTGCTTCCGCAGCGGTGATAGTGAGCCGGCCATGATTCTGTGTTCTCAGGATTCTGGTAGTTCCGTTCGAGAGGATCCGTTGCTAGAGATTATAAGACTGAGGCCAACCTAAGCCAGAAAGAAGGAAGCCTAACAGCCGGAAGTGAAGCTGACTTGCAAGTTCCGACTCCGATCGTCGTCACATGAAGGGCCCGACTGCTCGGTGGAGCCAATCAACCACCACACACGCGGATCGCTTTGGACCCCTCTTCCAGGTATATACCTTATAACCAAGATATGCTTTGTCACAGTGCAACAGTGTATAGCATGCGTTCCCTGCTACATCGCCCGTCATAGTACATCAAGATCATCTGCTGAGGCGAATCTGAGACAAAGGCTAAGGTACACATCAGATCGAAAATCGTACACAGAAGTTGTACAAACCACACGCTGAAAATGGGGTATCGCTACATCATCACATCTTTCATTAGTCTCGGCCCGACCAGATCATGCTCCTTAAACAGCCTGCTGCGCTCCTCCCCTGTTTTGAAGAAAACTCAACCTCTCCTTCAGCGTCCCCAGCGCACCCTTCTCTCCATCCTGGTCCGACGTGCTGCGAAACACGCTCAGCCGGCTCGAGCTCCTGTCCCTGCCACGGGTGCGACTCCCCGCTCGGGAAGATCCGCGAACATCGCCGTTCACGCCCTCGCCGTCCGCTACAGAGTCGCGACCTTGTCGAGATGACCCGCGCTTGAACAGATTGAAGGACATGCGGCGGCTAGGCCTCCGGCTCGTCTCCTGTGCTTCGGGTTGTGGCGCGCCTCCATTCGTGTCTGGCTGATGAACGGCGATGTCGGGTCGTTCGGCGTTCTCAACGGACGAGCGGGCCGAGACGTCGTCTACGAGATTGGCTCGGAATGGGAAGAGCGTAGTCAGCTCGTTCAGGAAGGTCGCTTCAAAGCGTGGCACCAGCTCAGCTCGGATGGGTAGGTAGTCGGCAGTCTTGTACAGGCTGAGACAACGGCGAATGGCAAGTGCATGATCGAGCAGAGCGACTTTGAGCGCGCTCTGCATGGAGTCCTCTTGTGCGTCCATTTCTTTCGCATATATCGAAGGGTCGACGGAGCCGGAGACATTGTCGAGAAGTTCTGAAGCGGGCAGAAGGCCGCGGTAGCGAGCGACGCTGGATTCGGAGTCTGGGTCGACAGATGATTGGAGGTCCTCCGTGAGACGAATCATGGCGCTGGTCTCGTCGTCGATGCCGTTGCTGATGCGCTTTACAGCGGCCAGTAGCTCCTGAGTCTTCCTGGTCGTGCGCTCAACCGCAGCTTCGATGGGCAGCAATGTGACAGACTCAATGTTAACGACCTCGCTTCTGCGCAGAACGGTGGGAAACTCCTCCGCAGTAGTGTAAACAGTCTTCTCCACAATCTGCTCCGTGATTGGAATGTCAATCGCAGGCTGTCTCGAAGTCGTAGCGAATCGTTGCGGGTTGGATATAAGATTATACTCCCTCACCGCCTGCGAGACCTTGGTCCGTTGGTAGATCGTATGCTCGAGATCCTTGTTAGGGCTGACCGCAAAGATCTGCAGGTATTGGCCTTCGACACCAGGATCCATACCAGCACGAAGGATCTGGGCACCCGGGTGGAGCGATTGCATGCGGTCCGAGAACATGGCCAGTCTGTCATTCTCAATACCTTCGAAGATGAACTGCTTGTCGCGCATGCTGGTGGGGAAGCCCAGGCCGCGATACACAACGCGGAAGTATCGTGGAACACCACGATCGCCTCGTGAGATCTTCTCGTGTACCCCGGCAATGGCACGCTGTGCCCTGGCCAGCTTGGAAAAGTCGAAGGTGTTATGCTCGTATTGATCAGCAAGCTCGCGATAGGCCGCCAATGCTTGCTTCCATGCTCGACCCTTCTCAAAGTGCTGACACATTTGAAAGTAGAGAGATTCTTTGCGCTCAAACGCGGTCTGCGCTGGGAAATTCGGGTCTTCGAGCTCTGGGAGAGGCAGAGAAGGATTCCAAGCATAGCGATCCGCATGCATCTTCAGCGCCAGTCCAGCTTCGGTGATATTTCCCGTTGAGACCTGCAACGCAGCCAGCTGGTGCACGTACCGAGTGTATGCGTCTTCCGAGTTGGCTTCGCGGAGGAATTGCATCAGATGCAGAGTGTCGACAAGTCGAGTCGCATCGTTGACAACGCCACCGCGATGGACATTGGCCAGCATTGCCAGTAGGTCGTCGATTTTGCCAAACATTTCCTTGACAGCACTGTACAGCGGCTCTTCGGGTGTCTGCTGCAAAGGGCGAAACAGATCCAACATTTCCGGGACAAACGTTTTCTGCAGCACACTTTCCGTCACGCTCTTTGTCCTGCAGAGCTTGTCCAGGCAATCGATCATCGCCGTCTGGATGGTGGACAAGTCCTCGTCGATCTGCCATGCACTGATGATCATGGATCTCAGCACTTCAATCGCTACCGCTCGCAGGCTGCCGTGGACGCTCAGGCAGAGCTCAACAATAGGTGCGACAAGTTCCGGAACAAACTGCACCTGGTAACCTCCCAATTTATTAAACCCATGGAGGTCCTTCGTGTCCGCATCAGTCTCCCACCCGATGGCCTCCCAGCTGCGTCGCAGCACGTTCGCACCAGCGTCACGAACATCGCCTGCGATCTTCCAGATTGCTCTCCGCTTCTGCTCAGGAAAACTCTCCATCGCGAGTGCTGGGCTACTCAAAGCCGTAAACAGCGTGTCGAAGAATGCTCGCCACACGACCGTGTCAAAGTCGAAAGCATCCGTGTTTCCCTGAGCGTGGAGATCCGGCAAAGTCTCGATCAATATTTCCGAGATGCGCTCCAATGCAGTGACGCCACGTCGATGGTGGCTGACCAGCAGACTCAACCAGCTTCGGGGGAAAGCCTCGCAGGCAAGCACACTGTGGCTGACTTTGAGCGCTTGCAGTAACACGCCAGTGATGTCGACCTGGTTTGAGTCGAAAGAAAGTTTCTTGTCGGTAGCCAAAGATGCTGCGAGCAGCGCAGAGACTTCCAGCATGGCCTCGTCCACTTCGATCGGCTGCGTAGTCGGCCTGTAGGGAAATGGGAACGTGGTTGGGAATAGCATGCTAAAACCATGCTTTGGCTGGCGAGGCACCTTCTGCAGGGCGAGGAAAGACTCTGCGAGTTTCGGCACATAATGGCAGCTCTCTGCGTCAAATTCCTCCATCTGAGCTGCGACGACTGAGCAGCACAGACGGACTTGGCTCCGCCATTGTTCATTGACTTCCTGAGGTTGGCCCCAGTAGGGCTCCAACCATTGAAAGGTGTTGGCCAAGAGCGTCGTCTGGGTTTCAGGCGTCTTGAACACATCAAGCTGGGTGTAGTGGCCGATGAGTATCAACCGATAGAGAATCATTTTACCCTTCGCCTGGGCGCATGATGCGAGCAAATCGGATGCGTGCTCCAGGATCTCCGCTGGTGTCATGACTGGTGCCAGCTCTGGCAGCCAGGAGTGAAAGTTCCGCACGAGCAACGTTTGCGTGCCGAGCAAGATGGGCATAGGATTGCGCATCAGGGCCATCACTGCCACGAAGAACTTTTGCAGTTCGTCTCTGAGATCCGACTGGTGATCGTGAAGGCTACCATTAATCTCCTGCTCGTCGTTGGTTTCGGTGAGTCGCCGAGTCGTCTCGACAATGAGCTTGAGAATTTGGTCACCCACTTTGAACGTCGTTCTCAGCTTGCGCGACGCGTCCGAATCCATTGGGTTAGCTACCAATCGGTGGTAGGCCCTGACGAGGACCTGGCTTGCTTGTGGCCACTCGTGCCGAGTCGTCGCATATTCCTCGATGATACTGCCTAGCTCGAACCTCTTGTCGCGGGCGATGCTCAACACCACAACGAAATCGTAGAAGATCACGTCGGCGTATCGCTCGTCGGACTCGTATTCCTGGAGGATCTCGAACAATGCTCCAAACACGTCTCCCAGCATCTTCACAATCTCAATCTCTGGAACGAATGCAAATCTTTGGAGAAGCTCGAGCAGTTTTTCTCCGTGATAGTTGCGCCACTGCAAGACACCCAGCAATGTTGGATCCTGCGAGTACTCCGTGCTGCACAAATAAGTGCGCAGCGAAACAACAGCCGCATTCACCTGATCCGGATCCTGCTTGGAATGCCAGGGCGGCAAAGCTAGGTAGGCACCCTTTCCTCCAATAATGCTGGAAGAATACTCGTCATACACATACAGTGCGACTTGATGGTCACCATCCCGTACAAATGCGTCGAACTCCCAGAGAGGTACCCATGATAGCGCAAATGGAAAGTTTGGCGAGTCAGCGATGCTCATCACCACATGGCTGCCGGGGACATCTTCCGCTGGAATTGCAAGTCTGATGGTCTGGTGCCAGCCCTCGCCACGTTCAATGCCAGTGGTCCGCCAAGCTGTATGGCCGGGATGGTTCGCCGAGGTGTATATACACTCGTCGATGCGCTCGCCATTTGCCTTACGAACTTCGAGAGTAAGCTGCAAGTTTGAAAGACTCGTCTGCGTTCGCTGGCTGAGCGCTACCGCGCCATACCTCGAATGAGCTAGTGTGGCGCTTCGAGGAATCCGCGGCTCGGTCAAGGTCAAGTAGATGTCGCTTCGCTTCTCGGATGGCACCCCGGAAAATCCAAGCTTGGGCGTCATGGAAATCTCGTGTAGCAGTGTCGGCTCATCGCGGACAAGCTTGTTGAGATCTGCCGATGCAAATGTTTGAACGAATACATCGAAGCGCTTCATCAGCGGGACCTGCGTGAAGCCACCTTGAGGATTACCGCCGAACTCACGGATGATCTCATTCCAATCCGAGGTCTCCTCGCCAATGTCGCCTGTCGAAGAGGGTGCATAGAATGAGACGTCGGACTCGAGAGACGCTTTCTCCTGCGCCAGCTTTGATATGTCAATCACACCGACGCCCGCCATTCGCCTCACCATCTTGAGATCTCGAGAGGGAGGTGTTTCAGAAGAGTGATTTGATGATCGGTCCATGTCAGAGTATTGCGATTGTGCCGTGACAGGTCGCATCACACCTTCAGAAGTCGTACGAATAGGACCATTCCTCCGCTGGCTACCGAACACGCTGCGTCTCCCCGCTTTCGTGAGACTACCCAGCCTATCGGCCGAAACGTTGCTCAGTAACGAAGGCTTGTGTTGATGGTGGTTGGATTGGCTGTGTACAAGTCCTTGGCCATGAATCAGAGATCGAACTGGTTCGTCTCGCAGTAGTCTGAAGACAACGTAGAGTGATTTCGAGTCGGCCACCATCCCGACGTCGGATTGATTGAGATTCACGAACAGTGTCTTCGTCTGCTCTTCGGGTGTCTCGGGGGCTGTGGGTGGTAGAGGAACCGCAATCGCATAGCTTTCGCTGACCGGCACAGGCTTCTCGCCTGGTGCTTTCGAATACAGGCCGATGTGGAGCGATGCAGGGATATCCGAGTCGCATACAAAGTTGCGCACGTCGACCAATACGTGGTGTAAAACATGCTTCTCCACGGCCACCTTTGGCGGTCGGTTCAGTATGCTCATATTGGCCTGTAGCTTGGTCATCTCAAGCACGGAATCCTCGGCCGTCAGAATTCGACCTCTTTCGGTGGGACTGCGAACAATCACTTCGTCATTGAACAATTTGTTGCCTGCCACCAGATCCCAGACAGTGTCCTCGCGCAGTTCTTCTAGCTCTTTCAATGTCAACACCTCATGCATCAGCTGACTCCTGGCATTGTCCACCCGCCGAATGAGCTCCTGCACCTTTGCCAGTTGAGTGTAGCCTCGCCCGAGCAGCATCTCGTGTAACCGTGCATCGTGCCATTCCCGCAGACATGAAGCAATCTCGTCCACCAATGGCTCTTCTGCTGAGACTCCAGTCTCGTCGCCGACTCGGAGTAAAGGCACTGGTGCGAGTGGCTTGGGTGTATTGGGATCTCGGGGCAATGGGTCCTCCTGAGCGATGAACGACTTTGTCCTCCGCAGACTCCGTGAGCTCTTCTTCATGCTCATCCTTCTGCTCAGTCTCCGAGCATATGAAGCCTGGCTCTTTCGCCTCGACGCAACATCGTCTCCTTCCTCTTCAGCTTCCGCATCTTCGCCATTGCCCTCCAACAAACTGTGCTTGGTATCCCCCAAGTACTCCCTCACCTCCACGCAGTTCCTCGGAAATATGCCTGAAAATACTCGATGCTCCAGCTGCTGTCCGCGATCGCTCGTCAGTCCGGCGAGGAGAGACGGCGGCGCAACCAAGTATCCGCGATACCATTCATTCGTGTTGCCGCCCTGCTCGATGATGTAGATGTGGTCGCCGATTTGCAGTGGCAGATCGTCGTGTTCGGTCGCGCGGAATGGAAATGTGCATATCGCAAAGGCGACTGAAGGCAATGGCTTCCACGGCATGCTGTGTCTTGTTGCCGTGGCCGGCTCTCGCTGGCCCTAGGATCGGAAGGGATGGAAGCTGCTTCCCCTGGGACCCGACGTTTGACGTGACAGCTTCAGCTTCGGCCGAGCGACGCGTTCCTTTGCGGTTAGTGCCGTGGGGAGAGCATTGCGGAGGTCTCGAGCGCAAAGATGGAAATCGGAACAGGGTGTGGTGTTATACTGACCAGGGGCGGGCAGTGGGAAGAATGCGATACCGTAGTGCCAACTAGCAGCAGCATCGGCCCTTGCACGCTCCCTTCTGTAATTTACCAAGGTCGACGGATCCATCCCCGTGGAGAGAGCGCGCACGCGGGATGCGATTCATGGTCAATAGCGTCGCCCGGCTCGAGCATTGATTGGTGGCTGGCCGTACAAAGTGTAAAAGACAGACGTCAGACGGAGCATGAAACCGATTGTGACAGGATTGTTGGAATATGTACCTTACAAATCTGGAGGGAGTCGTTCTTCGTTGAGGGTCGAGGACGATGATGAGGCAGTAAGGTATCTGTGACAGAGGTATCGCCCGCAGTGCTTGACAAGTAGTTCTACCTCTTCAGATGACTTGCCCTGCTGACTGAGTTCTGCTCTGCCTGGACATATATGGCAGATGGCCCAGCATCGGGAAACAGCAGACAGGACTGCATGAATGTCTGGACTCTGCATGATTGTCTGCTGTCCGGGGAAAAAGAGCTCAAGCATGCATCATGCATCATCTGCCTCAGTGTGGCGTGTAGCACATAGAGTGCACAGCGTTGACTTGAGCCTTTATCCGAGACTCGCACGCATCGCGGACTCACTCGGCCACAATCGTCCAGCAACCAAAAGATGTTCAACTTCAGCCGCATTGTGCACGGTATTGGCGTGAGCAATGGCGCGACCACAGGGATGCTCGGAGAATGGGACAATTGGATCCTTGCAAGAACTTCGGCACACGGCGAGGCGCTCATTGGGCTGATTCTGTAAGACACGCCGCAATCCACGAAACGCGCAGGCCGCAGATTGAGAGATGAACAGTCCCATCGGACCGGTCATCCATGTCTGACCTTCGGATTGGCATCGGGGAGCGGAAGTGCATGGCCATTCCAGTTGGACCACTTCTGCTTCCGCTGCTGCCTTCGACATACCTCGAGCAACTGTCAGAGCGATGGCTCGAGACAAGAGGTTGATCATCGGTGGCACTTTGCTTGTCCTGATCTTGACTTTCACTCTGATCGCGCAGCTCGCGGACACGTCGCAGTTGAAGCCCCTCTCCAAACTCACAGAACTCTATGGCGGTCCCGGATCTGCTCATGAGCCCATCGGTCCTAGCGATGGCCTCGAGTCTGTCTTGGGCAACATAACGCCGGCGGAGGAGGATGGCTTCACGTAAGTCTCTCCCGTGGGAATGATACAACATCTTCGCTGACACAAGGACATGCCAGCCTCATTGCACCCTCATGGAAGAGGCTCGATACGCTTCCCGACTGGATCAAACATTACGCCAGCGGCGATATTCCCTCCCTGAGTCGCATGATCATCATCTGGCCGAAAGTCCAAGGCGATGCGCCTGCCAGCCTACTGGACAATGTCACACAGTCCAACTATCCGATTCCTGTGATTATCGACCAACGCGAAGTCAACACGCTCAACGGACGCTTCCTGAAAATCGACGCCATCAAGACAAACAGTGTGCTCGCCATGGACGACGATATGCTGTACGACCCGAAAGATGTCGAGTTCGGATATCAGGTGTGGCGAGAATTTGGTCAACGAGAAAGGATGTCAGGCTTCATCGCCCGCGCAACAAACAAGGACAATACTGCCTACAACATCGGTGGGCTAAAGAGCTACAGCATGATCCTCACCAAGAGCGCTTGGTTCCACACCGATTGGATGCACGCCTACTGGTCGCAGGACGAGCGCATGACGCGACTCCGCAAGTACGTCGACGACCACATGAACTGCGAGGATATCTTGATGGCATTCATTCACGCACATCATACCAGGAAATCGCCGTTATACGTCAAACCGTACAAGATGGTCGATACGGGCATGAAGGACGGGATCTCTGCGGCAGGCGACCACTTGAAGCATAGAGCCGCGTGTGTCTCAAAGTTTGCCGAAGAGTTTGGACAGGATACATTGGTGTCTTCGGATGCTGTCTTTCAAAGAATGCTGGACAATTATGGATAGACGTGTGGTGCATCCCCGGGCATTGCATGTTCGGGACCATCATTGGGCAATGCGTGCGGAAGCTTCACGTCCTGCTTAAAGCGCACCTCCTCAGCCTTCGCCGACCGCTCTTGATACGCGCTTGAACACGAGGACGATCCACATTGCCTTTGCAGAAGCCCTGAACGCTAGACCGATCTTTGCTTCGGCAATGCTGCTTCCGACCTGCGTCCTGCACGCTGCAATTATCGACTGGCCATTGAACGAGCCACCGACACTCCCGAGCCAATGCAAACTCCGGTACCTGTTCAGGTCATCTCAAACAACGCATCTGTTGAATTGTTGATGATGACCGTCAGCGCGGATTCAGGCTATTGGCGAACTGGGGCATGGTGGCAGCCCGTTCGGCGTTGCATTTCGGACCCCGCTCCTTCCCAAAGCGACACGGACACGGGTGGGAAGCTTGTTGTTGACATCATCCTGTGAGGAGAACATCCATGCATACATCCACGTAGGATGCGATTGAATGCATGGTAAAGCGCATACATAATTATCGAAACTGGCCTTGTCTGCGGATCACTCTCATGACTCTCGTTTCCACTCAAGATGCACACCATGCGTTGCATCGTCGCTGTTGCAATCTCCCTGTGCGTAAAGACCATTGCACTAAAAGATATCTCTCTCGAGGGCAACAACTGGACTCTCTCCAATGCTCTACTCAACATTTCCGTACCGGCTGAGCTTCCTAGCTCTGCTCACCTTGATCTCTTGGCCAGCCAAGTGATTGGCGATCCACTATATGGCGCGAACAACTACAATCTTCGATGGATAGTATGGCAGAACTGGACTATACATCTGCGCCGATATCTGATCTGACGTCGAATGTGAGCTCTACTTGGCTGCTGTTCAACGGACTGGACACTCTCACTTCAATTTCGTTTTGTGGACGGCATGTTGCCAGTACGAATAACCAATTCAGACAGGCACGTTCTCTAATGACAGATGACCATGCGAAGCAATAGCTAATCATGATGCAGTACTGGTTCGATGTGTCCGAGATTTTGAGCTCATGTAACGAGACAGACCGCGTGCTTGACATCAACTTTGGGTCTGCTCCGACTATCGCAGATGAAATTGCCTACCAACCCGGACAGGAAACCTGGCCAGAAGGCGTGCAGCAGCTCTACCAGTTCCCAAACCGATGGTTCATTCGCAAGGAACAAAGCGATTTTGGATGGGATTGGGGTCCAGCATTCTCGCCTACAGGACCATGGCAACCGGCCTGGGTTGTTCAACTGGTGGACGAGCAAGTCAGAGTGAGGAATACGTTGATTGACATTTATCGGCAAGGCCAGCTCAACAACATACCGCCCGATCAGAGTCAGTCTTGGGTAGTCAATGCCAGTCTGGACTATTTTGGTCTGATCCCGGAAGGTGCCACAATGACTTATCATCTGATGAGCCTCGATAACCAGACGACGATTGCCAGCGGAGGCTTGAACAATGTGGTCATCACGGACTCCACTGTGACTGGCGATACCATCGTCCCAAGTAGCGTCGTGGATCTCTGGTGGCCAGTTGAAATGGGTGATCAGGTATTGTATTACCTCACGATCAATCTCGTCTCCGCCAGAAACTCCACACTGGCAACCGTCACCAAGCGATTGGGCTTCCGCACCATCGTTTTAAACAGCGACCCCATCTCGAACGAGCAGTTGGCTCAAGGAATCGCAGCGGGAAATAACTGGCACTTCGAGATCAACGGTCGAGAGTTCTATGCGAAAGGCTCGAACTTCATCCCACCCGACGCCTTCTGGACGAGAGTGACACCAGAGAGGGTCAGCAATCTCTTCGACACGGCCATCGCTGGTAATCAAAACATGCTCCGAGTGTGGTCCAGCGGAGCATACTCGCCAGACTTCATGTACGACCTCGCCGATGAGAAGGGTCTTCTACTATGGTCCGAGATGGAGTTCGCCTGCGCACTCTATCCTGTTGACCCAGAGTTCCTTGATAACGCCCGCCAGGAAGCTGAGTACCAAGTGAGGAGAGTCAACCACCACCCATCTCTGACATTCTGGGCTGGCGGCAATGAATTGGAGAACTTGGAATTGTACCTTGTGAACCAATCGGCCCCGGAGCAGTATGATCGCTACTTGGCGGAGTACGAGAAGCTGTTCTTGGAAACCCTGCTCCCTGTGGTGTATGGAAACACGCGGAGTATCAGCTATCAGCCAAGTTCGACGAGCAATGGCTGGTTGACCTTGAACCATAGCGCTCCTATGCCGATGGTGCAGCGTTACAACAACAAGACCGAAGGATCGATATATGGAGAGCGGGACTAGTGAGTGTCTGACCATGTGCCATGGCGCTATTAACCACTGACACAGACAGCTACAACTACGATCCGGCGTCTCTTGGAAACGCATCTACCTATCCGGTCGGACGCTTCAGCAACGAGTTCGGCTACCACTCTATGCCATCGATCCAATCTTGGAGACAGCAAGTCGCCGAGCGAGATTTGCAGTTCAACTCCACCGTCATCCTGCAACGCAATCAGCACAATCCACCGGGAAACCTCAGCACAATGAATCTGGGCAACTCCTTGGCCGGTCAAGGCCAAATGACCCAAGCCGTGGAGATGTGGTACCCGATTCCCAGCAAGCAAAATGCCGCTGCGAATTTCTCCGCCTGGTGTCACGCCACGCAAATCTTCCAGGCGGAGTTCTACACTTCCCAAATCGAGTTCTACCGCCGCGGCTCAGGCTTGCCAGAACGCCAATTGGGTTCGCTTTACTGGCAGCTCGAGGATCTTTGGGTGGCACCGACCTGGTCCAGCGTCGAATACGACGGGAGGTGGAAGGTTCTACATTACGCGGCAAAAGACCGATATGAGCATGTCATCATTGCTCCATATTTCAATCGTACGACCGGCAACTTGAGCGTATGGGCCACTTCCGATTTGTGGGACTCTGTTCAGGGCAAGGCGACGCTCACTTGGTACGACTGGAGCGGAACCAAGCTCGACGTCGGCTCGAATACTTCCACCGTTGATGTGGTGATCGGTGCCATCAATAGCACGAAAGTCATGGAGACGAACACGACCGAGCTTCTATCCGGACTGGATGTGTACGACGCCATCTTGCGAATGGAGGTCGAGGTGGAAGGGAAGTTGCCCAATAGCAACGCTTCGCGGACTTTCAAGCACGAGAATTGGTTTCACCCAGCTCCGTTGAAGGACGCCAAACTTGTGGATCCTGGACTGGTATACAGCTTCAGCTTTTCGGATGGCGGGAAGATTATGATCACAGCGACGAAAGGTGTTGCCGCATGGGTATGGATCGACTATCCGGCCGATGTAGTGATGCACTTTGACAAGAATGCGTTTTGGTTGCTTCCGAATGAGACTGTGGAGATTGGGTTTACCGTGGTCAGTGATGGGACGAATGGGAAGTGGCCGGCGGGTGTGACGGTGCAGAGTATATGGAATCAGACGCTGCCAGAATGAGCTCGGAGTGCGAAGTAATGGCATAGCTAATGGAATTGACGATGCGTCCTAGCATCAATGCTTCGACTGGATAGTTCAGCTTGTTTTGTATGCGATAATCGTGTGGTTGTGGAGAGCCCTACGATTTGAAACATGGCCGCTAAAAAAAAAGAGCTTGTGCTTTGCCCATGTAAGATAGTGACCGAAGATGAAAGGAGTGGCTGATGATAGTGCGAGCGAAGTGAATGACTTGCTGGGCGGATTGGTTGCTTCCGAGATTCAGCCGGCGCAGGACCTCAATTCCTCGACACGCGAGGATTGAGCTCCACCATCTCATTGACATCTCCGACCACCTCTGCGCGCACCTATTCCCGAACCACCAAGCCCAGTCATCACCAGAACTCAGGCGACTCCTGTCATCGACTGCCACTTTCTGGGAAACTTGCGAACAACCACACGAAGCCGGTCCTCTCTTCCCATCGCCAAACCGGCGAGATGGACCCATATGGCAACTACGATGGCATGGACGCCGACGATGCCGGACCAAAAGTGACCATCCGTGAGGTGCGTCGAGATTCGCGCAACACTGCTCTGGAGAATCACAATACTAACCAGCGCAGACCAACAAAACCACCATCAAATTCGCCCTCTCCAACACCAGCCTCGCCTTCGCCAACTCCATCCGCCGCACAATGCTCGCCGAAATCCCCACCATCGCCATCGATCTCGTCGAAGTCGAAGCCAACACATCCGTCCTCGCCGACGAATTCCTCGCGCATCGTCTCGGACTCATCCCGCTCAGCACAAGAGGCGTCGAAGAAATGGTCGACTGGCGCGACTGCGACCAATGCGACGAGCACTGCGACCAATGCAGCGTGATCCTCCGCCTCAACGTCGCCAATCGATCCAGTGACCAAAACCTCAAAGTCTTCGCGCGCGACCTCTTTGTCGAATCCGGCGCCAACGCGGGCTACAATCGCTCAAATGGGATGGGAAATTCCTCAGACGAACTGCCCGAGCGTGGACGCCCCATCGTAATGGACCGGGACAATCAAGGGCCTCTCATCTGCCAATTGCGCCGCGGACAAGAGATCAAATTAAAATGCATCGCCCGCAAGGGCATTGCGAAAGAGCACGCGAAGTGGGCACCCACAGCAGCAATTGGCTTCGAATACGATCCTTGGAACAAGCTCCGTCATACAACACTATGGTACGAAACAGACGCGAAAGCGGAATGGCCGCGACCGGAGAAGAACGGTGGATGGGAAGAGGAGCCGCAAGAAGGAGAACCATTCAACTACGCAGCGGAGCCCTCAGCATTCTACATTGAACTCGAAGGAACGGGCGTCATGCCGCCAGATCAGATTTTACACTCGGGCATCCGCGTGCTGCAGAACAAATTGGCGGGCATCATCACGGAACTGGACTCGGAAGCAGCAGGACAGGATGCGAATGGGTTTGGCGGTGGGTTCAGTCCACAAGACGGGATGGCGAATGGAGGGCAAAATACGCAATACGGCGGACAGAGTGCGTATGGTGGAAACACGGCGTATGGAGCGCAGACGCCGGCGTACGGTGCTACCAGCGTATATGGGCAGGCGACACCATATGGGCAGCATGGGCAGCGGCCATACTGAGCAGCAGGCGACCAAGGATGAGGGTCTTCGAGTGTACTAGTACGGAAGGGCAGAAAGTCTTGCAGCGATGGCGTTGGCTTGAGTGGCATGAAGATCTAGCAGGAAGCATCGCTGATGCGAAAGATCCAAAGGCCTTGTGGCCTGGAGGCGCAGTGTCGGCTTGGAGCCCGCAATGCGGACAAGCTGGTTGAGCGGGAACGGCCAAGGTTCGACTGACGACGTGGAGCGATTAATTCTCCGTACGGCAAGACCTCTCAGCAGTCACATGAGAAAGCTGAACTGCCGGTCGTCAATCACAGCACTGCCATGGCGTGAACGGGCAGAAGAACTTGCATGTCTGCGACTGCCCTAGATTGAGGACACAGTAGCGCAGACTGGGGCTGAATGCGCCCATTACTGAGGAAACGGGACTCGGTCTTGAGAGATGGTACAGCGCGATATTCCTACACTACCACAGCGGCATTCCGCTGTCACCAAGAATTACCACATTCCTCTTCAATCCGAGCCAGAATCTCGACACCTCCTCCACCATCTCGTCCAACTTACTGTTGAATCTCCCCATCGAAATTGATCTTGAGACCTAGAGCACACACCAAAAGTCAGCAAACCTCCTCAATCCATCATCAAGCCATCTCAAACTTACTCGTCGGGAAAGGAAAATACTGATCCCAATCCTCCGTCAAATAAAGATGATAATGCCACTCCTCGGGCAAGACATGCTTATCGCCCGGCACAAACTCCTTCATCACCTTCTTGACGGAATGTCCCACGCTCTGCGTTCCCACACTCACAGGCGCGGGTCGTAGATTATCCAGCCTGCCGATGACTTTCAACATCGTCGTCAGCGCGACGCGGGTCATCGGTAGACCCATGCATTGATGCACGCCGTGGCCGAGGGTGATGTAACTGTTCAAGTCTCGGTGGAGGTCCAGGACATCGGGATTGGGGTAGGCGGCGGCATCGCGGGAGGCGGATTTGAGGTTCACAAAGACTGTGTCGCCCTTCTTGAGGTGATGGACCTGTTCGCCGAGAAGAGGGGTATTGTCGACGACGGTGGTGTCCTTGGTGACGGTGCGGAAGATGGCGGTTTCGCCGTTGAGGCGAGCGCCTTCCATGAGGTAGTGCAACAAGGTGTCGTCAGCTTCTGGGGTGTCGAGTTTCGCGAGACGGTTGATTTCGGGGAGGTGGTCTTTGCCGGTGGTGAAGAAGTAGTCGAGGGCTTGGCCGAGGAGCTGGCCTTGGTTAGCGACCATGCCGCCGGCCGTGCCCATAATGTTGCCCCAGACGAGGTCGTCGACGTCGACATCTTGCTTGCAGAGTTGGGCGATCATGTGCACGCCGTAGTCTCCAAGAGGACCGTCGTTTGGCTTCACGACATCGATAAGGGACTCGGCGAGTTTGCCAAACGTCTTCACGGATTGGACTTGAGCTTTCATGATGTTGCCGAGCGATTGAGTGGCGGCGCGGGCCTTTTGACGAAGAGGGAAGGACTTTGGTGGATCGAGGTCGAAGAAGACGCAGGTAAAGACTGCGGCCATGATGAGATAGAGTTGCTGTTCGGTGAAGATGCCCAGTGGAAACTTCTCTGTCTTAAGGGGAATGCTATGAAATGTCAGTATGACACTCGTGTGCTGCTGTCTTGTAAAATGCTCACCTGAAGAGCTCAGCACAAAAGTGGACGTGAGCAAGGTTGCCGATATCCCGGATGATGTCGACATTGTTCACGCCAGCCAGCTTGTACGACTTCTGCTTCAACAGCTCCGTGGTCTTCATTTCATAGAAGTCGCGGACGGCTGTGAGCCACTTTTCATTGCCGGAAGGAATGCCTGAGATGTTGTCAGTACATGCTTGCGACAGCCACTACACTCGTACGTGTCTTACCTCGACTCGCATCGGGAGCACCTTGGTACATCGTCTTCTCCATCATAGCTCTCGACTTTGCGTTCTCTGGACCATCACCAGCCAGCATGAAGTTCTTGGCCTTGGGTCCCATCAGGAAGACCATAGCCGGACCCCAAGTGACATGGAAGTCCTCTTGATTCTCAGTGACCTGCATACCAGCCGCATGGCTAAACAACGTAACAGGATGATGAGATGCCTTCGGCTTGTCGAAGTTGTACATGTGATCTTTCTCAAGCCCCTGAAGGATCGTCTTCATCTCATCGGGAATGGTCATTGGGTAGTGCACGTAGACCGAACCTGGATCGTAGCTGTTTGGCAACGCGCGGAGAAAGAGCTTGTAGAAAACGCAGCCGTTGTCGATGGAGAGGTCAGACGAGGCTTCTTGGAATCCCCAATTGGTCAGAGATGCCGGAGTGTACGCTGTCGTGTAGAATCGATCTCCACGAACAAGAGCGACAGCATCGGACAAGACGCCTCGAGAGGTAGTGTAAGATGGGCAAAGACCAGAGCCGGGAAGTTTCGCCTGCTTGTCATCTTCGACCACGAGCCCTGGGTAGAGTTCAACATCGTCGGGAGTGTTATAAAGATGCTTGAGAGCCTCCGAGACCTCCTTGTTGGTCGTGATGTCTTCAAAGGTCTTGTGTGGCTTGAGGTGGAAATGCTCGCGGAACTCATTTAGCGTAGCACACCTCCATGTGCGAGCCTGCTGGATTCCGAGGATCTCGATCGCCTTCATCACGGCTGGTACCTGTTGTGGGCCCATGGCGTTCGCACAATCCTCGATGCTGCTGGTCAGCAGGGCTGCAAGATCGTCGTCCTTGTAGTTGCCTTTGAAAGGACCTTCTGGGATGCGGTCCATCTTCTCACTCTTGAGCGCCGGGAAATCACGATCGGTTGGATCTTTGCTCTCAGTATCATGCTGCATGTGAGCAAGAGTCATCAGGAACTTCTTCATGTTCTCAGGCTTCGCTGCGTCCTCGGCAGTCAAGCCATCAGGAAGAGGAAGCTCCTTGAAGAGCTGCTGAGTCCACAGATCGTCACGTTCGGACACTGCGGAGTGCCATCTGTACACAAGATTGAATCTGAGATCATGTCAGTATGAACTCTCCTTTACGACTTCTAGCAGATCACTCACTCAGCCGAGCACTGATTACCAGTTGCAACGGGAATACCGCCAGGTATGTCCACTCTAGGATCAAGCTGCCAGTTGTCGTCCGTGCGGTTGAGGTTGAGGATCGTTCGGACATAGTCGATTAGGATGATGTTGATATAAAGCCCGCAAACGACCAGACGAGCTGTTTGGAAGAGATCATCATCGCGCTTGTTCAAGCCTGTCTCGCCATAACGATCAACAGTCACCTGTCTCGGGTTCTCCGTAAATCGACCATCCTCGTTGATCAATGCCAACTGCTCAACAACATAGTTGTGATAGCGGTTGAACATGATTAGCAGTGCACCACAACCGGGAGGAAAGCTTAGCAATCGAGTCTCAGCGAAGCAGTCTGGCTTGATCTTGCCGTTCTGGAAAGTGCGCATTGTCTTCTGCTCTTTCCAGTTGCTGCCATAAAGTGGTGAGAGATCGAGGTAGGATGAAGTGTTTGAGATCCTCGCGTCCAAGTGGTCGGTTCTGAAAATGTCATGGATGATGATCGAGGCGAGGTAGAACAGCATGCTCGAGATTCTATTCGGATGTTTCTCACCGGCCGCGTGCTTTCGAGCCATGACTGTGTCGAATAGGACTCCAGGATCGGGAAGAACGCCTCCCTGCTTGGACTTTGGGTTCACTGTGCGGGCGTACGGCATACCTGCTTTGCCAACATTTGGGTATTTGAAGTTGTTGTTGCTACCATCGGGCTGACGGAACTCGTACTCCTCGCCGAGAATGACATTGGGAGGGTGCTCGAGATCGTTCCAAAGTGTGGTGACCAGGGTTGTGGTGAGTCGATCCTGTAAGAAGCTCTCCGGGAGTTTTGTAGCAATAGCAATCATGCTTTCCATGAGATACTCCTTGTCATCCAAGTTTTCTCCCATAGTGGTGGACTTGAAGACCTTGATAAGACCTTCGATGTCGTCAATGTCTTGCCTCGGAATATCTCTTAAGATTTCGCGGACATCCTTGGAGAATGTGTCCTTCTTCGGTTGCGGCAGAGCGCTTCCATCGCCAGTTTGGGTCGGCAGAGGGGCCCTGATTGCCTTCAAAAGAGTTCCAAGCTGCTCCATGGATTTCCGTGTATCTTTCCGCATCTGGTCGAGTGTGGAAAGCTGCTCAGGCTCTGGAGGAGCCGGAGTAGCAGAGCTGCCTCCGACTGGTGCCCTTTCCTTGGTGCCGTTCGTCTGCGCGGGTTTGACAGCAGAGGTGCCATTTGCTCCTGCAGGCTTCTGGTCTCTGTCGCCATTACTTTTGTCAAGCCTTGAGCCTCGATGAGAAGAAAATCTTTTGAGGAAAGAATCCATCCTTGGTCTAGAAATGATCATTAGCATAGTACAGAGAGAGACATGCTGCAATTGAAGTCAAGATACGGTGGAATCGGTGGCTTGGGGTATTCCGAGTAGATGGAGCTGCTCTGATCGAACGGGAGGGATGGTAATGGCTTGTCATATCGTATTCTAGCATCGGCATGATCGCTGGAGCTGTGATGTCGCGGTCTCCGGACGGGTTGCGACTTCGACTTCGACAACTGGTGCTTCTTGTGCTTCTTTTCGCGAGCATCTTGTGGTTCTGATTGGAGGAAGCGAACGCTGGATCTCGGTTGAACCTCGAGGCCAGCCCCGATATCAGTATCGACTCCGCGGACGATATCCTCGAGCGTGATAGGCAGCTGCACTTCTCGACTGTCTGGCGGCTTGCACCACCGACAAGAGTGACCGAAGTGCTTAGCAGCGGTCGTTGACGCCATGGGATATTTGCTCGTGATGAATGCTGTAAGGTTTCACTAGGTAAAAACCCTGAACCATGTGTCGTCCATTGGAGCGTGGCACCAAGGTCATTGCTTGAAGAGTGCCTGGCTTGTAGTCCAGTAGTTCTCGTTGCAGTCGTGGCGGCCCGCAGAGCAGGAGTATCCGGCGCATGGCAGATCAGGAGCATTGAGACTTTGTGGACTTACAATTCCGTCAAGAAGCCACCACAACGAGTGAGGTCGTACCTGCGCGCACAATTTGTTCGAAGTTGGATGAAAGAGTCAACGAGAGTCGGAGTGATCGGATGTTCAATTGGAGGAAGAAGACGATGGATTACTTTGTAGTTTGTAGTTCAGCACAGGACAAGACGCCAAACCCCGTACATGCAGGCTGTATGCATGGATCTCGAGAGAAGCGAAACAGCTGCGGCTGGAAGGAGAGGCCGCTCGGTAGCAACAACCCGATACCGTAATGGGTCAGCTGAGGACGGAGGAGATTCGTCTGTCCGGCCAGTTATACACGACCATGTTCAGACCCACGATGCTCGCCAAGGTCTAGAGCCTGCAGAAGAGGACACTTTGCTCAGGCCACATCGGCGTCTCCGAGCCTAAATGGCGTCGTTAGCTGGTCAGCGCGCAGCTGAGAATCCGCTATTGGATTGCGTTGGATGGGCGGCCTTGCGGAAGGAAGAGAATCCCCGTCGTAGTCTCATCGGCAGAGGAGAAGTGTCATCGATGTGCATACCTTACCACGCGAGTCTCGTATGTATGAAGTACCACTATTGGCAGCGTGAGGTACCTTTTAAGCCGACAATAGAAGAGCATCGATCACAAGCCAAATGTCATCAAATTTTGACCCATTTCATTGGACATTGACGGTCGGGCCGAGCTCCGTCTTGCCAATGCGAGAGATGTTTCCTCAGCATTGAAAGATCCATTCTCCTTTCACAACGTTGACTTCTCTGCCATATCGCGGTCATGGCATCCAAACCAGTGACATTGCAAGTCAAGCCTCGAGGTGTGTCAAGGTCTATCCCACAGCCACTGCAACAACAACATCAATCTCACCAACCACAGGAAAACGCATCTCCAAGCTGCCCACCGAGACGAGCATCTACATCCAAGGCAGCACGGGCGACCTCTACCAACGCATTGCCGCCGAGTCCAACTTCGACATCAATCGTCTCCGCATCACCACCGAAGATGGCAAGCTCGTCCCGAACGACAAGCAGACCACGGTTGAGAGCGTGGGTCTCAGAAATGGCGGTACAATCCAGGTGAAGGACTTGGGTGAGTTTCGCTCACAAGCACACAACAATCTCGTACAATATACTAACTTAATGCCCAGGCCTCCAAATTGCCTGGCGAACCGTCTTCGTAATCGAATACCTCGGACCTCTCCTCATCCACCCGCTCTTCTACGTCCTCCGACCATACATCTACTCCAACGCTCCCGCCGAGCCCTCCACCCTACAATCCCTCTCATGCCTCCTCATCTTCCTCCACTTTCTCAAACGCGAGTTCGAGACCCTCTTCGTCCACCGCTTCAGTAACGCCACCATGCCCGCTTTCAACATCTTCAAGAACTCCGGCCACTACTGGGGTCTAGGAGGTCTGCTCATCGCAGCATTCATCTACTCGCCGACTCACGCGACCGCCGCACCGAGCAACCCACTCCTCACGCCCATTGCTCTAGCCTGCTACGTTATCGGCGAGCTGGGCAACCTCAACACCCATCTTGTCCTACGTGGTCTTCGCTCCCCTGGTGGTACTGAGCGCGGCGTGCCAAAGGGACTAGGTTTTGACTGGGTGACTTGCCCGAATTACATGTTCGAGGCACTGGCATGGTTGGGAATGGTGTTGATCACGCGATCGTGGACGACGGTGGTGTTCAGCGCTGTTGCGATTGGACAGATGGCGGTCTGGGCCCAGAAGAAAGAGAGGAGATACAGGAAGGAGTTGCCTGGGAAATACCAGAAGAAGAGGTTTGCTATGATTCCGGGTATTATCTGAGGGTTGATGGATATTTGAAGTGAAGATATTCAGAGCAGGGAACATATGCTGCATTTCGGAAACGCAGAGCCGAGTATTGTGGTGAGCACAGAGCCCTCGAGAGCACGGGAGAAGTCAGGCATCGCAATGTTGACTCCGGGCTTTTCGCTCTGCACGAGAAGATGTACAGCATGAATCGATCAACAGAGATTGCAATATAGAAATATGAAGCATGCAAGATTTGATGGACAGACATGCCAGTCTATCTGCACACAAAATTATTCGTACCTGCCACAAATTTTGAGGCCTCCCTCGCTCCTGCCAAATCCGGAAGCTAGACATCACTTGATAAAACACGAGACCAGAAATGACAATAGCGGTGATTGTTCAAAGCCACCTGTAGTTGGCTTGCATTCATTTCATATAGATCATAACGCTACATCCACACACCATCTAAAGTGTGTACCTGAATCCCTCAAGTCCTTCGATGATCTTACCCCCCGCCGCCGCACGCTTGTTCGCCCTCCAAAACTTCAGCTCCATCAAGCACGTGATGACGACGACCAATGCACAAGCGATGATGCAAGTGTAGATACCAGGCACGTAGCCGGGCTTGTCCTGGGAGCGGAAAACGGTCGAGCCGATGATACCGCCGATACCGCCGGCTCCTACGAGGGTGGCGGATGCGAGGGCACGCTTCCATTGTCCGCGGAGGTTGTTGGCTTGGTAGGAGAGGATGGTGGGCACGTTGGCGTTGCAGGAGGTGGTGGCGAGGAAGACGCCGATGTAGCGGGCGGCTGGGCTGGTGGTGAAGCCGAGGAGGGGGAGGCCGATGAGTCCCAGGATAGCGTTCATGATGATGAGAGGTCCACGGAGGTGGTGCTTGTCACTGAATGGAAGTTAGCAAGTGTCTTAGACATGCATAGAAATCGGAAAACTCACCCCCACCAGGCACAACCGTACATCCAAATCGCTGCGAAGATGTATGGCGGTGCGATAAGGCACTCTGCGGTGTAGGCAGTGTAGCCCATGGACTCGTGGAGAATGATCGGGAGGAAGTAGGCGATAGCGTAGGTCGTAGTGGTGGTCAACATGAAGAGAGCGGCGAATCCCCAGATCTTGCTATCGCAGGCGCAGCGAAGGTAAGTCCCCAGGTTAAACTTCTCGGCGATGGCATCGTGGCGATCCTTCTCAATGCGCGCGACGACAAAGGCAGCCTCCTTCTCTGTGAGGAAAGGAATGGCGAAGGCCTTGGTCTTGGTAGCAGCCTTCTCGGGGAAGTCGGCAATAGTGAAGGAGCCGATAGTGGCAACGACGCAGGTCAGGAGTCCTTGCATGATGAAGATCCATCTCCAGCCAGCGATTCCTGGAAGAACGCCTTTCGGAGCGTTGGGCTTGAGCTTTGTTGGGCCATAGTGTTGTCCGAACTCAGGGCCAATATCACCGAGGCCAGCCATCTTGGAGAAGCCAAACGCCAAGATTCCACTGAAGGCGGAGCTCATGCTGCCGATGAGGTAGAAGACGGCGTAGCGCTTCTGGAGGTCGTAGCGAGGGTACCAGCAAGAGAGAAGGTAAGCACAGCCCGGGAAGAAGCCTGCCTCGAAAATTCCAAGGACTAGGCGGAGGGGGATGAGTTGAGTCCACGATGTCAAGAATCCGAAGGTGATCATGGTGGCTCCCCAGAGGAAGGTGATGGCGGGGAGGAAGGCACGAGGACCAAGCTTGCGGAGGATGACGGTTGCTGGAGGTTGCAGAGCGACGTAGGTGATGAAGAAGACCAAGACGATCGTGCTGTATCGGAAGCCCTTGGCCAGCTGAAGGTCGACACCCATACCAGCGACGACGGCGATACCAGTGTTGGTACGATCCATAAGAGACACCTAAAGAAGGGTTAGCGATGGCTCGGACGCAGAACCATGTAATGGCTGGGTTATCTTACGCAGTACATGAAGCCAAGCGTCAGGACGAGGCGACGATCGATCTTCCAGATCAACTTCTTCTGCTCTTCGGGAGTGAAGGCATTGATGGCAGCCTCGTTCTGGGAAACGACCGACTCATCAGAGACGGTTCGCTCGAGGTATCCGACCTCGACGGTCTTCTCCAAGTCGTGTCTGTTGTCCATCTTGGTAGGAACAACTCTTGATTGTAGTAATGAGAGGAGGGAGGGAGAAAGGCGAGTGGAGCTGATGGACTGAACAAACCTGGGGGATTCTCGACGTTCTTATCTACAGATGCGAGGGTGGACCCATGCTCGCCAGTCCTGTCCGATCCGGCTAGAATCTTGGGAGCCATCTCGCGTCTCCGATCACACGATGCTGGGGAAGTGGATACGGATGTTGGCGGGTCGAGTCTCGACAAGCCACATTTCGAGGACCAGACCGTCGCGAAATGTAGATTCAGGAGGTATTCCCCAGAGTGAGGAGTGGATTCACTGGATTTCGTGGGGTTGAGTCCGGGGCTAGCCTCGAAGCTTGCTGGCAACCTTAATTACCCCAGCGGAGCTTGGTGGTCTTTTGGTCCAGATTCAAGCCACACTGCATGGCGGGCAAATGGCGGGACGCGCGCACATGGCTTCGCATTGGTCAAACGCTCTCGCCGTACAAATTCCCGGGCATTTCGGATCCGGTCGCTCGCGTCCGCTTGTCCTTTCGCCAGTCCGCGACTCGTTCTAGCTTTCTCGCGCGTGTCCAGCGCGTGGTCCGCATGCTAGCGAACATTCTAGCTCCAGTCGCTCGCTTCCTGTTTCTTGGAACGTCCCGGTCTGGGCAACATTGCTCGTTTCAATTAAGATGCCATGCCGTTGCTTGACCAAGCGACAAGGAAATGGCAAAGCTTCAAGCGTAGACTGCAGTGAAGTGAGTGAATTTACAGGCTGCATCCTTGCTCTCGCAAGCCGTGGCACCCTCCGTCCGTCTGTGTCAGTGTGGCAGCAAACATCAATGCAGAACACTGCAAGGCCGGAAGTCGATGATGGTGCGATTCGTGCTTCTCAGCTGCCCTCCAGAGTACCGCAATAGTCGAAGTGGACTGATCAAAGCGGTAGAGGTTGTGTCGATAGTCCCGTCTGCCCAGACGCTTATTCCTGGGCCAAGGTCTAGGCTAGTCAAACCTCCTCGGGGTTCCAAAACGGCTCTTGCGGGAAGTCGCGCAGTCCATCACGAGGCTCGTGTCAAATACTAGAATACAGGCAGGACAAGCCGGACGCATGCCTCTTGTATTTGTCTCCTCCAAGCGTGAATGCGGGGGAAACCGTCAAAGTTTGGCATTTCTTTGCAGAAAGGCTTGTGGTTACTGGTCAGTCTGCCACCCTTTGGTCCAGATTTCTGCGCTTACACTCATGCACCTCGCGGAACCACGCTCGCGTGCCGCCACGCATCTAGAAGCACACCGAGGTGCGCAACGTAAAAGATCAGGTCATGTCGGGCTGTTCGATCGGTGGGAGCATTGTTCGGATCCGGCTCAACAGTAGTTCGCTGACAACGCCAACATGTGTACAGTATCGAAGTGTGGAACGGTAGGTTCAGGCTCATCAATCACCCGAAAGGGAGCGAGCAGTTGAGTTGGACTTCGAGTTGCGACCCTCGGGTGGTCTCGGCTTCATTTTTGAGATCTCTGCGATGTCGTGGCGACACAGCAGGCGGTGTGATTCAGACACCTCAGCAAATCTTGTGACTTGAGAGCAAGTCCGCATCGACCGCACACACGTGTGCAGAATGCAAAGTGCGATTTCCTGAAGTAGAGGTTTCAAGCGCTTCTTGGTCCGGAAGGTGCCTTTTCGCTAGTTCATGCCACCGGCTTTCAAATGGCGCACCAAGAGTTCAGCCACGGCGTTGATGTGAATGAGGCTCTTTGTCTGGCCCATGCTTAAATTGTCACTCAAACATGGGGTACGGGGTAGTTAGTGAGCGGTAGCGATGGTCGGCTCTTGATATCGGCAGGTTTTTTTCGGTGCTTTCCAAAGTTCAGGAGGCAATCTGTAGCAGAAGGGCGCTGTACAAGCGTTGCGCATAGACCGCTCGAGAAGGCAGAAGACCAAGATGTCTCCGGACTTGGTGTTCTAGTCTTGCTCGCAATGAAAGCCGCACTCTCGTAGCATGTCAGTCCGGATGTCCAAGATGGATGGCGATTGGCGAGTTGGCCACGAACATGGATAGCGATGCCTGGGAATCCAGATGCCAGAGACCGAAGTACCGGGTTGACTGAATCATGGGAACTTCGACCGAGCTGCGTTTGGCCTTTGAGCAGAGAGCGCGCTATTGTTCAGTTGCGTTCGCCCAAGTTCATGCTGCGAACGCGCGACTCCTCATGCGGAATGGCGTCCGTCAATGCAAGGCGTATGTGCTCGTCGACAGAGTTTCGTCAATATCGCGGGGTCTTCCGGCCAGCGTGACATGCCATCTGGTCTGCACAAGCACACGTCGTCCATCAGCGGACGAAGAGCATTGTCATGTGGTCGGAGATGTACAGAAGAGTGATGTTGTTGATCGACCTTTGCAGATGCCTGTAACGTTGAAGATCTACAGCGAGGATCCATCGTCCATCGCGGCCCGCCGATTTCGGACACGGAGTCATCGTCACCTTATCGCAAAAAGTTTCGTCCCCAACGACAGTAACCTCACCTCTTCCTCACTCTCACACTTGACCTCATTCCGAGCACTTGTTGACATTCTACACTCCCAAGATGTCTGTCCGCTCGTGTACCTTTCGAATTGCCGGAGCTCTCCGGACGCAGAGTCGCGGCTTGCAGTCCGTTCGACGAGGTTACGCTTCAGTAGCAACAGCGGCTTCGTCACTCCCGCAAGAAGCGAAAGACGCCATCGAGGTCCGTGGTTCACGGTAGCACGAGGCGACAATGTGCTGATATCTTCGACAGAGAGATGCCGCACTCCGAACACCCGATCCATCCTCCGACTCGCAAGCCCACCGACTCGTCAGCTCATATGCGCCATATATGGTCGCGACCTATGTCCGACCTCCGCCTGTATTTCACAAAGGAGAAGGATGCTATCTGTATGACATTGATAACAGGCAATACTTGGACTTCACTGCCGGCATCGCTGTGAACGCTCTGGGCCACTGCGATCCGGAGATGAGCAAGATCATGTACCAGCAATCTCAAACCCTGGTCCATGCATCGAACTTGTACTACAACCCCTGGACTGGTGCATTGAGTCAATTGCTTGTGGAAAAGACCAAGGAGGCAGGTGGCTTCGATTGTGCAAGAGCGTTCATCTGCAACTCCGGCAGCGAGGCCAACGAAGCCGCCATCAAATTCGCTCGGAAGTACGGACACAGCACACAACCAGATGGCAGCAAATACGAGCTTGTCAGCTTCCATCAGTCATTCCACGGCAGGACAATGGGCTCACTCTCTGCCACTCCAAACCCGAAATACCAAAAGCCGTTCGCACCCATGTTGCCCGGCTTCAAGTACGGCACCTACAACGACATTGCCGGCATCAACGATCTCGTGACCGAGAAGACATGCGGCGTGATCATCGAGCCAATCCAAGGAGAGGGAGGAGTGAACATTGCAACACATGAGTTCCTGCTTGCGTTGAGAAAGCGATGCACAGAGGTCGGTGCCGTACTCATCCACGACGAGATCCAGTGTGGTCTTGGCCGGACAGGAAAGCTTTGGGCCCATGCCGATTTGCCGCGGGAAGCTCATCCTGATATCGTGACCACCGCGAAGGCACTCGGCAATGGCTATCCTATCGGAGCCACACTTGTGACCGAGGATGTGTCGTCCAAGATTGTGACCGGCGACCACGGAACGACCTTTGGAGGCAACCCACTCGGCTGCAGACTCGCACACTACATCGTGTCTCGTCTGTCCGACCCTGAGCTGCAGAAAGACGTTCTGTTGAAGGAAGCTCGCTTCCGCAAACACTTCACCCGACTGCACGAGGCCTTCCCAGATGTAATCGAAGAGGTCCGCGGTCGTGGATTGATTCTCGGACTGCAACTCAAGAGCGATCCCACGCCTGTCATCACCGCTGCTCGCGAGAGAGGGCTGTTGGTAATTACATGTGGTACCAACACTCTCCGCTTTGTGCCGCCGTTGATCATCTCCAATGATGAGATCGATCAGGGTATGGGTATGCTGGAAGAGGCCATGACTGCTGTTTTCCGTGAGCCAGGTCACATCGAAGGCACAGATGGTCAGCAAGAGATGAGATGAATGATGAATACCGCCGAGATGAGGGGCGCCGTAGGAGCATTTGGGTGCCGTGAGAGGATGTCCGGAGAACCCAGCGAAAACTTGATACCCCTTTGCTTGTGTATGCGGACACCGCAGCTCGAGACCACGGATTTCAAGGCGCCGATATTGCAGACGGCCTTCAATGTAAGAAAGCGCCTTCTGGCAATGACTTGATCTCTCTCGGTGAAGTTGACAACCTGGAAAGGTCACAGCGTTGCAGCCATTCCGTCCGGTGACATCTGCCTGGCCCATATCGAAAGTGACCAAGTCTGGTCTTGGCGTTCACGTGCGCGCTCTCCTGCTTCATTCGGACATCTCACCGCGGGGATCGGGCCAACTCCGGGAATTCCGGAATGAACATTCATATGAACGAAATTTCGCTCACTGCAGCCAATGAGGACGCTCATACATGCAGGAAATGGTGGACGCATCAAAAGTACTGTCGCCGGTAAAACCAAATGATGTTGCCTTAACCTAGAACGCCTTGATGAGAAATCTGATAGGAATCCGGGGGTGACTTAAGTTATTGGGTTATTCGTTGTGCAAACCTTGGTTCCGCAATGATTTTTTGCTGCTCGCCTCGAAGGCCGCGAGTTCGAGCATGCACGCTGGCTACGGCTCCTGTCCATCGGACGGATTTCGTCCTGCGCTCGACTACTTTTTGCGTCCGCGGTGAACTGGACAGAGAGACGTGCGCATATGGTCCATACATTTGGACTCTGCATGTGTGCTGATTTTGGCCCAATGATTCTTGCGGTGCACTATCGCACCCCAACCAAAGTGTCGTAGGCATGCTGCATCGCGGTCTTGCCGCTTGGCGCTTAGCCGCTCCTGCCTCATTCGGACACAATTCGCAAGCTGGACAAACTTCGGCTTACTACGATTGAGGGGTTATAAGAACAGAAATTCTCTCGCTACAGCCAATGAGGACGCTCATATGCAGGAAACGGTGGACGCACCAAAGTACATGCGATCGGTCTCAAACCAAACCAAGTTGCTACATGCCAACGACTTTTCAGTCTAACGAGCGCGACTGGTTGAGTTATTCGGGTGTCAATCGCTCCGGTGATTGGGATTCGACTTTTGCTTCCACATCCAAAGCGGGCGAGTTCGAGTCCTTGCTTTTGGACCAGATCGACGCTCAAAGTTTTGCTCCCACTCCGAGCAGCGCACTCACTCCGGTGCGCTGCTTGGTGGTTTCGGCAAAAAGGACCAACTTTTTGACCGGGTAGCATGTTTGCAAGATCTCCTCCGATCATGGTGGCCACTCTACATGATGGCTTCGTATGGCAACACTCGGGCCGCTGCGCATCTACAGATTGTCTTCCTCTGAGACCGCATTGGTGTATGGAATGTGTGTCATCATAGTGTGGCTTTGCTCGATCATGCTATTGCACCGCCGTTCCTTCCTGATCCGGGCAAGCGCCGGTTACACGATGACTGATACCTCTGGACGCTCCCACGTGCGCCTATCCACCACGAAATGCCTTTGCATGGAAAAGACTTCTTCTTCTTAATCACAATCCAGCATAGTTGCGCCGCCCAGCTTGGCGCTCATACGAAGATGAAGGTGAGTACACATGAACCAGGTTGGCGCACGTATTCTGACGGCCCCAGCCAACGACAGACGACAGCGCAGACGCTTCGGCAAAGCCGTCCACTGGCAAAGCCGCAAGATTCGATCCAGACGAGTTTTTGGCGCGCAAATACAACGGCGTCACTGTGGACATGATTGTTCCTCACGAACGCCGCGCATCCGACCCCTCCAAATACACTCTCACCTTCAGAACTGCTGTCAAGAAGGTGGTCGATGCCGTGGGAGGCGTGCCGCAGGCCACTTACGCCATCAAGACAGCTTGTGAGGAGCGGAAGCAGACGAAGAAGAGGACTCCGCGCAAGGCTCTGCTCATCGACCTCCAACTCATTTTGAAGTCTCCGAGACTCTTCATGCGCCAGGTCAACAACACCTCCGCCGCCGCCGCCGTCGAGGATCATGTAGGTGATGTGGTCGCCGATGCCTCTGCCGATGCCTCCACTCGCCATGGCACCGTCGCCTCCACCAACACCTCGACCGCCGTCTCTGCGCTCGAGAGCGATACAGGCACTAGTCCCCAATCCGCGCCAGCTCTCCTTGACGGCGTGAGCAACGAAGGCACTACCGTCGCCAACACCACCTCCGCCGTCTCAGTGCACGAGAGCGCTCCAAAGGCAAACTCCAGCCGGAAGAGGAGCAAACTTCCTCAGAGCCAGCAGAGCAAAGGTCCCGCGCAGCCCGCCAACACCGTGAGTCCAATGTGCTCTCAAACTGCTTTAGCGGCTACTGATACTATCCAGGCTAGCCGATCCGACGTCTCCGCCAACTGGAACGAGATCTACTTCAGTGTTCTAGATGAAGTCGTGTCTGATGAGATTGGAAAGATTTCGACTACGGCTCAACAGACAATGGGTGGAGCAGTGGCCTTCGCGTTCTGGAGGTACCCTTGAAACACCGCCGACTCGTTGAGATGGGCCGTTTTGCGTCAGAGGTGAACGGACGTGCTAGTTGAAGCTTTTGTGCCGATGAGCGTTGATTTGCGCAGGTGCTGCAGTGGCCGGAGAGTGACCTTCGACCTTTGCGTTGAATGTCTGTGAGTCCAAACCCGAATGCAATCACCCACAAACCTGAATACCGTGTGTGATTACTTCTCTCAATTGCCGATGCCACAATCAATCATGGTGTGGAATGGCAATGACATGGCTGAGCTGTCTCCATTTGATCACCTCGGTAGACGACTCTTGCGTGAAAATGATGTCGAAATGTGCTGCCAAGCTACCTGTACCCCTTTTCTGTCCTGCCTCAGGCTGCTATATCGCCCGTTCGGCCTTCTGCTAGATCACCGCGCCTCGCGGCAGACATCCTGCCCGTGTGAGTCGCAGACACTCGGCCGTGTGCTGTGACCCTCTCCATACATACACCCCTCGGCTCTGTCAATGTCGTCAATACTCTACATACAAGCGAGGCCTACAGTAGAGAGAGTATTCAGCCATATCATTTGTATCTCAGGGGAGATCAGTTTGCTGCAGGCCGCGAACGAAAAACGTCCTGCTGTGTGGATCACAAACACTCGGCGGCGGACTGCAATCGTCTCCACCGGATGGTTCGCTGGGTCCGCCTGTACAGTCTCTATCGTGCGTTCAAGCGAGCGTTGCAATGGAGAAGCATCGGCTGTACATGCTGGATCTCCTGGCCCGAGTCTGCCGATTCATCGCCGGCTCCGACAATTGTGATTTTATTATGCCTATAAGCGAGGTCTACGCCGGAGAGAAAGATTAGCTGTATAAACTCGTGGTGCAACCTTCCAACACTCATACTTTCGAGCCGATGTTTCGAGTCGTGAAAATGCTAACACCCGTGTCCGCCGCTTCGTTCGCCGAATCCGACGAGACTGGCCATGCTGTGCGTCCAAGCGAGGTCTGCATCGAAGAAAGGAATCGGTCATACACATACTTAACATTCCGAAGCCAATCTCAATGTCAAAGCCAGACTGCTTGCTCGCCAACCCGGAAGACAGTTCTCTGTTGTGCGTCCAAGCGAGCTCTCCATCGGAGAGAGGAAAGCAGCCGTGCACACTGGAAATGCTGCGGTCAGTCTCAGCCATGGGACCTGCTGTCTTTGGCAAGGCTGTCTTTGCTAAAAGTCCGAGAGAGAGTTCCGCATGGGAAAAGAGAACAACTGTGCAAGCTGAATGCTCTGGTCCATTTCACGCAAAATGCTCGCTGACGTACACACTACTGTCGTTATTGCACGGATCAGCTAGGTGAGCATCCGAGGGATGGACCTGGAGAAATGTCAGCCACGCACCCTCAATGCTGAGGCCCATCTCAGGCAAAATGCTCACGACACCACTGTCTTCCCGTGCCTCTGGGCGAGGTGGATAACGAACAGTGGCTGTCAGCGGTGCACGCTGGATGCTGAATTCCGTCCCGGCCAAAGTCTTGGCTAACTCCAACGATGCTGTCCATCTTGTACGATTGAGCGAGGGTCACACTGGAGAGAGACCCGAGCCGTGGCATGAATGCCGTGTGTCATGAGAAGTCGTCTCTCGGTTCTATTACAAGTATAGTATTTCGCACGGTCTGCCACGTCATATGCCCTCAAGCTGATGCCATCTTCTGTATCTTTCTGCTCCAGCTCATGCTGTGCCGTTCGAAGCCCCTGGGCCATGGCCACGTCTTTCTAGCCTTTCTGGAAAATCATGATCGTTTCAGTTCCGGTGGCAAGCTCGGTGCTCCTTTGCCTTGCCAATCAACGCCTCGCCTCAAATCCCAAAGCCATCACTCAGCTTCTATGCCCGCTCAGCACCATCATTGGCAGCGCTCGCCTTGGAATTGCTCCAGCCCTCGTCTCCAACATATCCACCAGTGCCAACGCCAATCGCAAAGGCTCTATCCTTGCTGCGTGCGCCCCAAGCCCAACCTTGTCCACGAGAGATGGGGAGATGGTACCATCGAAAAGATACCCAAGCTGTGAGGATGCCGATCAAACTCCCGAAAATGATGTCAAAGCCAAAATGGTAGTACTCGGCCCATCGAGTCGAGCAGATGTAGATCGCAGCGCCGACGGGTGCCAATGCCGGAATGACGAGGTAGTTCGGAGGTGAGGCAGCGGTGTTTCTTACGGAGAGCGGATCGGCTTGCATCTCAGCGGCATCTTCGATTTCGCGCTTGGTGTCCAAGGAGTCTCCACGTGCGCGATTGGCATGGAGAGGGAGGAGCTCGTGGTCGGAGGATCTCGGTCGCAGCGTCTGGGGGGTATTTGACACATACGGGAGATGCGGGATCGCAATCGCAAATTTCGAGCACAGGAAGAGAGTGAGGTACAGCAGACCCGCCCACGACCAGGAGGAGTGACCGCTTGGGAATGAACGGAAAGCATCATCCAGGTCATTGAGGTCGGTAGAGGTACAGATGTTGAAATTCACAAGGGACCATCGGATGGAGATGTCCTGCCCGTAGCCACCGACGATGTATTCGGAAATGTTGTCCAGGTCCGGTCGGCATCTCGCAAGCATATTCGGTCTCGGCTTGCCGAACATGTTCTTCATTCCCTGCGTGATGAACAAAGCCGTCGCCAAAGAAAGACAAAGACCAGCGAGGCCCTTCTCGAATTCCCATAGCTTCAGACGAATTGTTTGTGAGCGAGGCGAGTTGCGTCGGGTCCCGCGTCCAGGTACCAACAGGAGAGCGATGGCAGCAATGATGATGGCCGGCACCAAAAGACAGACCACTGCAAGAATCCAAAGCGGTATACTCTCCTCGATGAACGGGTACGAGTTCTCGGTGCTCAGAAGTGTGAATGGTCGATGTTTGGGCCTCACATAATTTAGTCCGCCGCCTGCTGCCGCCAAAGCGATGATGACAATCCAGTCCAGAATGTATGAGAAGATGAGCTTTTTGGACATCTTCCCCATGTGCTTCGCCGCGCCTAGAACGGCATCTTTGTTTGATGCCGACCTCATCGTGTGAGGCGGGCGATCAAAAGCGGGTTGTTTTGTCGAGGACGAACAGGAGTAAGTAGTCGAGAATCCAGAAAGTCCAGATGAAATGGTTGGAATGCGCCGAAAGCTCCGCAGCCGCAATACAAAGAAAAAGCCGGCCGTTTGTATTTTATTATCCCTGCAAACACAATCTGATGGAAGAGGATTGTGGAGGATTGTGAAGCAGGAGACAATTGATGAAGAAAGACGCCCGAATCACGCCCAAACGTCAGCAAAGGTGGCTGTGTCGCGTGCTACTTGGCTCCGAAAGTGAGATCCGCCGCCGGGGCGCCGAGACGCAATCGTCTGGGCGGAGAATTCTGGGCGATCACTCTTCGGAATGGGAGGAGTAGAGTCGAGCATAGCCAATGATGTGGCGCGGGCATGTCGCCGGCGGAGTGCAGTGCTTGGCTGTCTCGCCTCGCGTTGTGTCTCGAAGGCCTCGTCATCGCCAAGGGCGGCAGTGGTGAGCTTGGGTGGCAGTTAATACCTCATCTGGCGGCTGCGGTATTTTCTCCTTCCGTATGCACACAATGCCATGCCATTATGCTGCAACGCAACATATTCACTGCAAGGACGAGGTGAGGTGGCGATAAAGGTTCAGACCGTTGTCGCTTGTCGAGGTTATCGCTGACAGCAGGGGCGTGAGAGGGCACGTGCCAATTGGGGTGAGACTGAGACGGTTGAAACACGACCTGCATCCTCTCGGCGTCGCCTCTCATGTTCTTGTTCCGGCGCCGAAAACCGACAGAGACCGCGAGAGACTACGGCTGAACCGAAGGGCCGAAGGGAGATCGATATCTAAGACGCAGAGTCGCAGAGCAGTCCAATGGCTGATTTACCCGCTGCTGATGACGCCGGTTGAGTTGCAGGGCGTGGAGTCCATGGCTCGCGTCGCGATAGGGAGCAGCAGGGAGCGCTGTACGGCACGTCGACGTCCAGCTCTCGTGAGCCATCTGGAACACACAGCGTACGGATCCTACAGAAGAAATCTTGGACCGACATCTTGAATACTGGCTCTCTTGGCCGCCGGATCCATGGGCATACATACGTGAGGAGCTTGAGATCCGTGCAAGCCATGGATCGTGGTCTTCCCGGCTTGCCCGTTTCACACTCATCGCATATGTCCTGGGGAATGGAGGTAGCGGATTGGACGCTGGAGCTCGCTTTGAAGAAGTCGATGGCGAGCTTGATCTCTGTTCGCCGAAAGGTGATATCGAGGAAACTTCCACGGCTGTCGTGTGGACTATGAGTCCTCGGGCTTGATTGTCCGTGAAGCGCATGGTCTTCTTCGTATGGCTGCAGAAGCGCAGCCGAAAAGCTGCTGTACGGTGTGTACAGCGTGTCTGAGGGACTTCCACGGACTCGTCGACTTCAGAAGCATACTCTTCAATCGCCTCTCGGTCGTGAGCTTATGCAGTAGACTGAGAGCAATTGATACCACATCAGTTCCCAGATACTGTACAACTGCATATGGCAATGCGGACGTGGACTCATACATGGACATGGCTTCGGAGGACGGAAGAGTCGTTGTAGATAGTCCACTCCTTCCTTGTTTGGGTAAGCGTAGATTCACACCTATGCACGTGAAAGGCTACGGACTCGCCCGCCCGTCCGTGCACTTCTGATTACTTGTAGACATCTGGACCTCGACTTCGACCTCGAACCTAACATCTAGACCTTTACATCCACCTCGAACTCGACATCCATCTTCACTACCTAGTCTAGTGTCCGGAAGTCCTTGCGCACCAGCACTATGGCCGTAAGTACTCTTTACCAGACGTTTCCTATTCTCCACTGGGACTGACCGCAGCAGACCCCCACATACAACAGTGGACCTTCCGCATACCAGGCTAGCATCAAAGCCATGACCAACAACCAAGTCATGGGACACATCGAGACCCGTATCGCGCAGATCCAGCAGATGATCGCCCAGAGATCCGGCCAGCCAAACGCGGAGACCTTGGCGGTGCAGAAGCAGATGGACGAGGTCAAGAAGAACATGGAGACGGCCAAGGAAGCTGCCACTCGCGCCGGTGCCTTCACTGGTGGACAGTCGAAGCCCGACGGACAGTCTGATGATGAGCTTTCGCAGATCGCCGACAAGGAGATGGCCAAGGTTCTCGCTAGCACCCAGCTGCTCGGAGAGAAGTTCGTCCGCGCAGGCTTCCTTGTGAAGAAGTAGGCGCAAAGCGGCGGTACGGTTGACAGTCTCACACGTTGATGTCGGCATTCAACGGAACGAGAGGCATACTTCGGTCAGAGACGACTAGGTCAAGGGGACAGATGTCTAGCATTCAAGGGGTTTGAACTACCCGCGACTCGAGTCGCATTTGCAGAATATGCGACTCCAACGATATGGCTGCTATCATGGTTTCAAGCTGCGAGTGGAGCTTTTCGCGCAGTCGGCACGAATGTCAAGTAGTCCGGACAGGCAAATGCAACACTCTCTTCATTTGACACTCTCACAGCTGCATGTAACGCAGGAAAAATGCGGCCTCATAAGAGGATATAACTACGTGAAGGTACTTGAACTGCTCCTTCCTGATTAGGTCAAGTCTAGGTGCACGTGAAAAGATGCGGTTCAGCCCGCCCGTCCGTGCGCTTCTTACTGCTCCTAGACCTGATTGACCTCGACTTCTACCTCCATCTTCACTACTACCTCGACCTCGACATCTTGCTCAGCTTCGAAGATTTACCACAACATCATGGCAGTAAGTACCAGACTCCCCATGTCACCTTTCCCATGCCTTGCCTGACCGTAGCAGGGCTCGACCCAACCCAACACCGCCTCGGCCTCGGCCTCCCAACCTAGCGCAAAGGTCCAAGCGAACATCAAGATCTTCGAGCATCTCGACGGTCGCCTCGCACAAGTCCGCACGATTGCTGCCATGCAAGTCGGCCCGCGCGCCCAAGCAGCAGAGAAGCAGATGCTCGAGGTCGACAACAAGATGAAACTGGCCAAGGAAGCCTGCGCCCGCGCGGGAAAGATCCCCGGAGACCAGAGTAATCCGCAGGGGTTGTCACATGCTCAGCTGGAGCAGGCGTCCGGTGCGACGTTCCTTCAGCTCATCGCAAGCGTCAAGGCGCTGTTCGATATCTTCACTGGTGCTGTCAACTAGGCGAGATGGAGGATCTGGTGTGTTTGGTGGTGTGCTTGAATAGATGGTGGTTGAGTGGTGAGCTGGTGTGTGCATGAGAGCGAAGTCAGTTCGAGGAGATCGGGCAGTGACGTTGAGTACGGTACAGCCGATACAGCGAGTACAATCAGTTCAAGCGCACCGACTTGTTCGAATGCAGCGACGACTTGAGTCGCAGATACACACCCTTTTACCGGCCCTGCTGCTCAGGCTGCGACCACCGTGCTACAGCCTCAGTCTGTAGGCCTAAGCCCGCGATAAGCTGTGCTCATGCGCCGCATTATCGAGGGAGTTCTGGCACACAGTTAGCGAGAGATCACATGCACTGAACAGGGATAATATAAATCTCGTCCCACCTCCAATTTAGTCCGTACAGCCCTCGATCCTCGATGTGATTTCGAGCAGAGACCATTCTGATCTGCGAGGTGAAGTTGACCGTGAAGTCAGTAGTCGTGTCATTGAGCAAGCGTCGACGCACGTGGAAGATCACTTCTTGGCGCTTATGCGTGCCTTCTCGTTTGCACCTTGAACAAACACCGGAATCGACCCCAATCGCCGGTCTTGCTCTGAGACATCAATTCTCGCTGCGCACCTGACCTGGTCGCCCAGCAAACATGGCAGTGAGTACTCCACTCAAAGCCATCTCCCTTCCGCCAGCCTGAGTGATCGCCAACTCCCCATGCTGACCCCCTGCGCAGACCAGCGACGATCGAAAGGATGCCACTGCCGAGACGTACAAAGCGCAATTCGAGTCTGTAGGGGCGCATCTTGCAGCGATTCAGAAGAGCGTCATCGACGACATACGAGAGCCCAATGAGCTCTCACAAGCATTGCAGAGACATTTGCACAAGACCATCAACAGCCTGAAGGTCGCCAAAGATGACTGCAACTCCATGGGTCTAGTCGCCAGAGCCGAGACACTTGCTCAGCTGGACGAGCTGCAGAAGCAGGGAGCCCAAGCTGCCGAGAGTCTGGACACGCTCCGTGAGAATTTGACGCTGCTGGGAACCCTCATGAAGGACTTCGACAATGCTGGTGGTCGGTGAGTACATGCTGCGGACACGCATACAGCCAATTTCGACTTTCAATGCTCAGGCTACGAACTCGGTCGAGCCTTGAGTGCACCTCTACGATAAGCTGCGCACCGGTGTATCGAGGGAAGGTCTAGCGAACAATTAGCGGGAGAATCACATGCACTGTACAGGCAAATCCAAACCAAATACGTCCGTGCAATACCTGAACTCTGATGCATGAGATGCACGTTCGAGCAGCGTAGATCATGCTGATCTTCGAGGTGAACGTGGCCATGAAGTTATCCCTTTGTTGTATGGAGGCTTCTGGAAGTCGGCAAGCGTCAACGCATGTGAAAGACGTCTGAGCTTGGCTTCACTCCGTGCTTTCATTTTCTTTGTCCGCTCGTACCTTGACCAAACCTCAACATCAATCTCAACATCAACCTTACCAAGTTCGCTCCGTCGGTGTCGCAGCGGACATGGCAGTAAGTGCTCTTTTTAGAGCCTTCACTTGATCTCTCACCGCGACCGAACCGAAGCTGACCATTACAGTCCCTCGAACTTGACCGCGATTCGGAAACCTCGATCAACCAAATGTTCTCCGACTTCACAAGCACCGAAGTGGCCTAATGGTTGGGAAGCATGGAGGCGCTGCTCGCACATGCCCAAGAGTCCCTCATTGCCAGCATATCGACACCGGATCAGCATACCCAGACGCTACAGGGCCAGATGCACGACGCCAAAGCCAAATTCAAGTTGGCGAAGACCGCCGCCGCCCGCGCGGGCTATCTCCCCAGTGGCGACACTGGTGAGACAGATGGACGGCCACAAGCCGAGCTGCACCAAGACATGGTCGAGCTGCTGGAACAACTCTGGACGACGATTGATCTTGCCAGAGAGACTGCGGAGGTTCGGCGGGTCGCCATGTTGGGCTCACGAACGGAGGGGGAATGAGGGCCACGACCAGAGGGAAAGTGATTGCCGGATCTCGGCGAGAGCATCGGCTTCAGTCATCTCAGGAGCCAACTTGAGCACGTGGCGAAGAGAGAACGTCTTGTGCACTTCGGCTTCGATCACAGCAGCTTCGGTTCTGATGCTGTCTTTTCGAGATGAGTGGAAGGCCGAGGGACTGTTTGAAAAGGCCGATACTACTACCGAGTCAGCAGAACAGTCGTTTTGGCAGTGAAACCGCAGTAAACTTTCTCATCATCTCATGATCTCATAACGTCGTATGGCTTCCAACCTACAGCACAAAAGCCAACACAGAGAACACGAACGCAAGCGGCAAAGCACCCACACTCATCAAACTCGCCGTACTGGTGTCACTGCTCTCAGCTGCGCTGCTCGTTTCCGTACCGCTGCTTTCAGGAATAGTGCCCGTAGCGTTGGATCCAGCACCGCTCGTTGGCGAACCGTCTGTGCGAGTGATCACCCACAGCTCGCCCGTGCCATCGCTCGTCATGAAAAGACGGCCCTTGGAGTCCCATGCCAGTCCTACAGGTCGGATGCAAGTACCGTCTCCGCCATTGCAGGGGCTCAGATCCTCGGTGAAGACGACACTTCGTGCTGCGGTAGTGCTAGTGCTACTTTCCACTGGCTGACCATTCGCGAATTCGACTACGACGAGAGAGTAGCCGGTAGGGTCGTCTCTGTTCCAGCTACCGTGGAAGGTCATCCAGGCGGCGGTGCCGGCGCTGTTGAACTTGATGTCCAAAGGAGCCGAGTGCGCTTGGAAAGACAGTCGTGGTGTTTGGTTTGTGCACTTATCGTCGCTGTTGGTATCGTTCAAGCTACCGATGACGAACGAGTTACCGACTTGGCCATCGAAGTCGGGAAGCGCAGAGGGAGCACCGGCGGCGAAACAGGTAGGGTAGCCGAAATTCTGGCCAAAGTTGGGAGACTCGGTGCCGTTCAGGAAGCCATGGAAGTTCAATTCTTCGGCCGGGTTGTCGCGGGAGACGGTCTCGCCTGATCGCTCCAATTCGTCGGCAGAGTTCTCAACGGACCAGATACCGTAGTCAACGGGATGCTCGGCGACTCCAACACTGTTGCGGAGACCCCAGCCTACGACGAGACCGTCCTGGACATAGTCATAGGGCTCGGTGTTATTGGTGACATCGAAAGCCTTGATCTGAGAGACGCCAGAGTCGACATTGACTGTTGCGTAGTCGAGGTTTCCCTTGGATCCACGGCTGATGAGGATGAGGTTTGGAGCGGATTTCGGGAGTAGCAGTGTACGAGTTTGGTGGTTTGTGCCAGTCATGCCTGGTACTGATTAGCTTCTCAGTCGGTAGGTCTGGAATTGAGAAGTCTCGCACCAGTGACCAGAGTCCGATTCTCGGAAGAGACGGTCTGCATCTCAGCATCGTAGTCCCACGAGTACAGAGCTGTTTGTGTGGAGGCGTAAAGTGTTGTGCCGTCCTCGGAAAGCTCGAGTCCATGGTTCAAGAGCGTGTTGTTCACCAGCCACTTGCTGCTTCCTATGCTCACTAGGACCGGAATTGATGAATTAGCAGGATAGTCTCATTGTAAACGAACAGCTCCGCCTCGACTCACCGCAATCATTCTCGCCGTCGACCAGCGTGTGAACAGAGATACCGACATTCTGCTGGACCACGAGTAAAGCACCTCGGCTGTCAAATTTGATACTGCGAGGCTCCGTGAGGCTGTCGGCGATGAGTCTTGCAGTATATCCATCCGCCACAGCTGGAGCGACATAGCCAGGAATTAACGCTCCCTCGCATGTCTGCTGAGCAGACACCCAGCTCTGCCCTAAGATCGAGGCAACAAGCAACGACTTGACCAGGATAGGCTGCATCTTGGCGTCCAGGGTGGGAGTGTCGACGAGATGCGAGGTATGGACAGGAGCGGAGTCGCGATCTTTATGAAGCTACGCCTGCAACGCCGGGCTCTGACCAGACATCTGATCCACGATCCTTAGACTGCCGTCTGATCAAAACGATTGGAGACAAGAGCGTTCCATGACGCACTCGGGATCGCGCCCAGGACGGCAGAACTACGAAGGTACAACGACGAGGCTTGGCTGTGTTGCCAGTGGCTGGTAGCAGACAAAGGAGACGGTGGAATACTCACTCAGACTCGATTTGGTGACATGATCGCTGAGCATGTCGGTGAACCGATATGGCGGCGTCTAGTTGTCTAGCAGATCGTGTCTTCGAAGCATTCGTGACATGAGGATCGGACGTCTTGGTGTATATGGCGACGGTAGAGTACGGATGAAGTTGATCGCGTGAGCTCAGCCTCCTTCGGCCCCCGCAATTTTAGTCGCTTGGCATGTCTCCGATGCTGTCCCGCAAATTTCTGGAACCCAGCCCTCATGGAGTCCACGTCTTTTCCTTTCCGTCGCTGCGACAACTTTCATCTACATGCTCAGCTGATACGGCTCGTCTCAAGACAGCGGTACAAAGCCTCGTGGTAGCTCCTCCAGCGCGAGCCATGCTCAAACACATTCTGCGAACAAGACGGGGATTTGACGAGACCACGGATGGCGTATGTTTGCGTCACTGCTCTCGTATCCTCGTGTGTGCCAATACTGGCCAGACTCCGCGCTTGATCGGGATCGTCGCTCGTTGGCAGGATGCCTTTCTTGCCAGCGGCAACTATGAGTGTACGCGCAGGCCATGGCAGCGGCTGAAACCCGTGCGAAAGAATTGAATACCTGTCCGGTGAGACGAAGGGTGACTTTGGATAGATCAGGACGCGGGAGGTCTGCTCCATCCATGAGCCAGCGAATTACGAAGCGAGGTACCGACCATTCGATTTGGGACAGTAGCCAGACAATGTACGGCACGCAGGACGACCATGCGGACCTCGAAGGTATACCACCGAAGCCCGATACAAATGAGTCGGAGACGACTTCAGGATAGCTGGCGGCGAGCTGAACTGCAATGGAAGCGCCAAGAGAAAGTCCAACAACATGAGCGATTCCGCCATGAGCTCGAGCGAGGATTAGGGTGTGAAGCATTTCTGATGCGAGAGGAATGGAGAAGAACAATTTTGATGCGTCGCCGTGGTCAGGTAGGTCTGGGACAATGAGGTGATAACCAGCCGTGATGAGATGCGGCCAGACGAGGTCCCAGTCTCGATGGTCGCCGCAAGCTCCGTGGATGAGCAGTATGGTGGGAGCACCGACTGCCTCAGCATTGAACTCGACGAAAGGGAAGAGACCTTCGTCTCTTCAAGGCCGCATTGTCGATCTCTGGTCGTTGAAACTATGAGGAAGATGTTTCCAATAGGTGACAGTTGCAGAGCTCGAGAATCAGGCAATCCTTTGGGCATCCTTGCTGACGCATCATCAGAACAGCCCGCCTATATAATGTAGGTCCCGAGAAATTGCTGTGGTCCGAAATGGTCGCAGACTGACAATGACAGATTGACATGACCAACATTAAGTACAAAATCGCCTGGAATTAGTCGTACCGGAATTGAATGAGCATAGTTCGAGGACGTCCAACAATATCAAAGCGCACACGCACCTTCGACCATGGCTACACGCAAACCTGCAGGTATAGCCGGCTACACAAATGCAGACTCCTCAGGCGCGCGAACAAACCCTTCTCTAATATCCACCACGCATCGAGGCCACGATCATGCGCCCACAGGACCTTGCGCAACATTGTTCGGGTGGCTCTGAAGCATCGGCTCCTGCTTCTCTCCCATCGTCTGCTGCGGCGGCGGCGCATAGCTCATCCCAGCCTCACTCTTGTATCCAGCATCAGACGATCCCGCCATCAGCCTCGCCTTCTCCGCCCTCTTCTTCACCTCCATGTTCATCTGCGCCAATGTGCAAGGTGTGCACCAGAAACTGGCACAGCAGTCCTTGATATCGCTGCCCTGAATCCCAAAGGTCTGTCGGATTTCCTGTCGGCGAAGCAATTGTGGAACCCACTGGAAGCCGCAGCACGCGCCGAGATACCAGAAGAGGCAGGACGAATTGAGCATCGAGTCGTCCTCGACCGGAAAGGCCTGGAAACGGGATGAGACTCGACCGTGGAGGAAGCATGCGCAGAACCAAGAGCCCATCTGCGTGATGGAGTTAGGAAGATGCGTGAGAACATCTCAGGTGAATATCTTACGCAGGTACCGCAGTCGCCGCCGCAGACGCCATCGCAAAAGCCCCCCTCCCACTCGCCGGTCTGCTGTCGAGGGATGTGGGACATGGTTAAAGTTGAAGGTAAGGGGAGTTGCGTTTTGTCGGTTATGGATTGGAAGACAGATGTTTGCTTCAATCGCGCACAATGATTGGCGAGTATACGAACGATCTCAGCGCAAAATGCAAAGGAATCGAAAGAAACTTGTCAAGTGCGTTGATCCCCTTTAAGGTCGGGACATCGACTGCTATGATTCAGCCTCACAATTTCGAATGCGACATTCGTATGAGGCTAGCGGCTGATGGAAGCGAATGAGGCTTGGAGGCGTTGCGTTGAATGTTCCATCATGCCACCATGGGCCGTGGGCCGTGGCACGCCTTACCGGTGTCGCCTCAAAAACACGGGTAAGGTACGCGGTGTGACGATCTGGGGAAGCAAAGCCACCCGGTGACCCGAAAGAGGCCTACCTTTGTGTGATCCTTTGTTCTCCGCGCTGACACTACTCTGAGTTCTGAGCAAGTCGACGAAGGTGAACCGCTGCATTGCTAAATAGGTATTCGGCGCCTCAGTTACACCCGGCGTCGATGTCGCACTGCATCGCGAGTCTCAGCCTTCTGTCATTCTGGTCAGGCCACCTTGATCCGTCAGCGTTGAATCGTGACCGGTTTAGGTGGTGGGCTGTGAACGTTTTGTGATCGATCCACGAAAACGGGTGGGCCACGACGACACCCAGACGATGACATGCAGCGCTGAACATTGACGCTGCTGGGGCGATCATTCGGGGAACAACGCCGAGTTTTTGCCAGAAGGATTCAGGAATGAACGAGTCCACGAAGATGGCCCGAAGGATCGAGCCACCGAAGTCAAACATTGACCTAGCATTCGAGCATGCCACGTCAGCGTGGATGCGTTGACAATCGAGGAGAAACACAATCCTGTTCGACCTACATTTGTTGTCTCTAACGTGCGGTCCTCGGAAGGAAAAGGTCGAGCAACTGTGAAAGAAAGACAACATAACTATCTGACTCAAATTTCTTTCTGAATGCTGGCACCTTAAACATTTGAGAAATTCATTGAGATGTGATACTGGACGAATTTTGCATCCTGAATTCTATGTAGTAGGAGGCAATTTTCATCGCGGCTCTGTTCGAACATGTCTTGTCTTCGTTCAATATCAACGCCAAACACCTTATGTTTTTTGTCTCATTTGGTCTCAGGGAAGGGAAATGAAGATGCCGGACCGACCGCTGCTTTCGAACATAATGAAACCTTGCAGAGACGGGGTAGGGAAATGAGCACATACGCAGAGGAAACAGAAAGCGTGAGTCTCAAGAGAGCTTGAGCATGGCTGCAAGCAACTTACGTCTCCGAACAGCATGCTCAAGCTTGGCCAGTAAGCAGAATGCCATGGACGGCGTACCGGTAGACCTCCTAACGGTCGTGTGCTTGACGGATGTGCCTGTAAAGGCTTCCATTGCGCGTTACTCCTTCAAGATCCCCTCCGATGCGCAATACTGGCATCTATAGAGCGTCTCGCGGGCATGCGACTGAGCGTGGTGACGGGCCATGATACCATGCTCCAAGAAGCGTCGGCCGCAACCGGGTTCCGGGCAGGAGAATCTTCTTTCAGAATCCAAGAAGGATTGGTTGTGTTGTGGCGCGACATGAGTCCTGCGTGACACATTTCTATGGCCGTACCCACTGGATTGAGAATCTCGCACCGGGACACTGTCGTAGAACGACCGGGTATGGGGATCATAATGGCCACTCGAGGAAGAAGCGTCGTACTGGCTACGGGAGGAAGAAGCGTGTGGAGCGGTGTAGTAGCTACTGGCCGGTGGACTGGCGTAAAAGCTGCTGCTTGGTTGAGCGGTGTATGGACCGTAGTGCGAAAAGCCAGGGGGTGGTGCGTATCCCGAGTATCCCGTGGAAGGTCTGGACGAAGCTCCAGAATACGGGGTTGGATACGGAGTGCGGCGGTTGTAATCCTCGATCATCGACAAATCAAAGTCCGAGTATCTGCGCGAGTAGCTCATCTTGGTTCTGGCCGGCAGATTGAGATGGAGTCTTCAGGTGGGTTTAAGGTGTCTTTAGAGGTGGTTGTAAGATGATCTTGAACGTGAGCTGCTTGCTGAGAAGGAAAGAGGAGAATACACGAGGCATATCGACATGTATAAATGCTCTGTAAGTCGACCTCCGAGTGTGCAAGTCTATGCCAGTTTCGGTCGAGTGTGCAAGTCAACGCCATGGTATCGATCGAATTTGCAAGTCAACACCACTGTGTCGTTCGAGGCTCCAAGGCAATGCCCATGTATCGCGTTGGTAAGAAGGCCATTGATCGTGCAAGTGACGAAGTGAAGTGGTCTTCGCACGATCCAAGCACGTACCAGGCAGAAAGATTCTGCGGACAAAGTAGTGATGTATCATGGAACTTGCCTGTCAGTAACGAGGTCATTGTTCGATCCAGCGGAGTGAAAGAACATTGTAGGCCCACGAAGAACAAAGCATTGTTCTATCTCAACCAGTCCAAGGAGATGGCACGAAATCACATCTCGAGGTCTTCGGCGTGGTAAGTCCGCTGGCGTGTTGGTGATGCATGCAAGCCTTCCAAGGAGGTTGGGAGGAGATGACACAGTCGATGACTTCAACCCAACATCATTCTTCATCTCCTGCCGCTGGCAGATGGCCCGCTATGAGCTGCCCATCGAATCGGGAGTCGAAGCTGACGATCTTGGTCTTGTTGGCAGAATCTCTGCGCTGCACAGGACTCTCAAATCGATAGGATGCCCGTCAAGCCTCCCTCTTTGGAAACCGTCGAGTGTTCTCTGTGGTCATTCGCAATGAGGTCATCTGCTGCCGCCGCCGGTTGCGATCCGAGCGATGAACAACGGCAATGCGTTTCTCTTTCTTTACTGAAGGCCGGGACCAGTACATGGTAGAGACATTGTCTGAGATGCTTGCTTAATGGTGGAGGAGGAATGGAGGAGAAATGTGATGAAGAAGAGCCCAGAGCCAGAATTGTGCTTGATGACTCAGCTTGGCGCTGCTCCACGGCCTCCCGTCCACTCTTTCTCTCCACTGTATCACCTCACCACTGATGTAAATGCATTTCGCCATACAATCTGTCATCGCTCCATCAGTTGCATTGTCACATATTGCACTCTCGAAGGCGACTGGAGGAACGAACATTGAACGCCATGGAGTTATTAACAATACTCTGGCAGCATTGCTAATCGGCACGTACGATGCAGAGAGTTTTACCAATTTCCAAGGCTGCTTCCGCACATACTGTTGCAGTTACCGTTGCTGACGCATGGCCGATTATGCTGGCAGATGAAGACCATATTAGCCAGCCGAGAGTCTGAGGAGAAACACAGGTTCGTACTGCTGCGACCATGGGAGCGAGGAGTCCGAAGAGGGCGGCTGGGAGTACGGTGGTTGATGGTATGGATTTTTGGGAACGAATCGCACGAGGGCAGATTGACTGTACTGGGGCTTGACCATCATGCACGTTGATTAATAGAGCAGCAGGAGAGCGGGCTAACATGAGTGGCTCGGTGAGTGTAGACCTGAAGAGGCCGAGGAAGACAAAGCGATGCAAAGAGACGGGCTTCATCTTGACAGTAGTCTGCGGTTGACACGATCTGTGACTGGAAGGTCCTTGGGAGCCTCGGCCGACAGGAGCTGTACGGACGCGAGGCGGACTGTCAGAGGTTCACAGACATGGAGCAGGCCACCTGTACCTTGCTCCTCTCCAAACGGACGTGACGGCAAAGCTGCTCAAGCGACGAAGCTATTCGAGCAAGCAGGTGTTCCCTGAGTCCACCAGATGACGCATGCGGCAACATCTTCGCCTTCTCCGCTTGGCTGAATTTCATCGGCCATGATGGAAGAGCTCAAATTCAGGACCTTGAAGCATCGCATATGACTCCTTTGAAGCGGTTCAGAAGGCTGTCGGGCTCACATCGCAGCGCAACTCGTGGCACAACTCGTCTCAGGCGTGCGAGAATGACATTGCTGCGATAGCAAATGCCAGAAGGCCGCGCCCGATTGAGGGAGGCGTTATGCTACATCGAGCGCCAGCTTTGCCTTCAGTGCAATTGTGGCCGTGAACTCTGTCACTGCGAGCTTTTTCCAGAATCAATGTCTTGTCGACGTCCCAAGTCATATGTGCAGGCTGTCAACCCAGCAGGCGATGTTCTTGTGGTGGATCTCGGTCTTGTTGTAGGGCGGACTTGGCCGATTCCGGATATACCTTCGACGATGCCCGCTTTGTCGTTTGACATCGAGCAACAGCATATGAGAGATCAGTTTGTCGGACAAATCTGTTGCCATTTCGACACACTCTTCCCGGAATCTGGCCCGGACGTCCGCAAGTGCACCCTGTTGCACATAGGGATGTCAGTTCGAGCAGCATCAGGCTATGTCCGCTTTGCTCAACCTCCCTTCTCGTGCACTCGAGTCAGGTAATAGCTTCGACATTCAGATGAACATCAGCATTTGCCGCTCGATAGCCTCAATTGCTGGCGAAAACTGCTCTTCTCTCGTATTCGCCGGCACCATCATTGTCCGCGGAGCACCACGCCGGTTACCACACGCACAGACACCAGTAACGTTCACACGATGAACGAGAAGGTGGTTCGAAAATCGAGATGGCATGAGATGAGATTGCTGCATTGGTCGAGTTCAAATTCCGAGATGAGCTGATGGAATGACCCTAACTTTGCACTCCCTTGCCATGGAACCAGGGCACCATGCCATCATGGGAAATATCAATCATAGACCCTGAATCCGGAACTCATCGTTCCGCTGACTCGATGGCATACTCGCCTTTTTACGGCATCGAATATCTCCCACGCGGGAGCAATTCGCCGAATGCTCGATCGAGTCGGCAGTCCACGACATGGTGTCGACCTCCACGAGTTTGGCAGCACGGTGACATGACAGGCTCAATGCGCTGACCGGAAAAGCCATCCCGGATGTCCAAAATTTCCTTGCCCTGACAATGGACCTCCCCTGCCATGATCTGATCATGCCACACGGATGCGAAATCGTGTCAGCCCACCTCTGAGCCACGAATACGATGTCTTGCGCGCACGACGCTGCTGGTCTTTTCCCAAGTCGTGGTTGAGGCACATCTGGTCCGCAGTCGTCGGTACATCCATACACGTCTTCGATTAAACCTACCCCAACGATGGTCTCTGCCGTTTCACATGGATATATGTGGCTAAAATGGCTCCGATACCATCAATCATGGACGCATGAAGCGAAGGTGTTCGATGTCTGGCCCGTTTCCCTCCGGTCATGGGGCGTGCAACATTGACAAATGTTGTTCAAGGTTGATGGCCTGATTCTAGAAACACCAGTCACCAGCAAACAGTCCCTCCGGTACGTGTCCAGGTTCAAAAGGCGTGAACTTTGTTCGAGATGAGTGGTTCGATGCATGACCTGTCGCTGGGGACAAAAAGCTGTCCTGTCTCCCCGGGATTTGGGACCAGCGTCTGCAAACATCGTAAGACATGGTGCTGGGGAGGACAGAGGTCTCGAACGTGTCGTGCATGGATTGACGCCTGTACTGCTGGGCCGAGATCAGGCGTACAGCCGCTGTAGTGAACTGTGAGGGCAAGAATCATGTCACGCACCTTTGCATTGGACAGCGAAAAACTCCAAGCGCGCGATACCCCGGAGAAAGCAGTGACAAGGTCTCCGAAAGTCAGCGCTGATTCTCTTATGCACGGAACACGTTGCATGGGCACTCGGAAATGAGACGTGAGATATCGGATGGGATGTCTCAGACTCGTGGTAATAAGGGGTGCACCTTTCGACTCGGTATCACATTGCGCTCTCCTGACACTCGCATCTTGCACTCGAGCTCGTAGAGAAACACCATAAGAGACCGCTCTCGCTCCACCATTGCCGCAGACTTCCTTCCTCACCATCACCTCAAACAAGATCGTTGACAAGCTCCACTGTCACTACCTTTCAAAACCATTCATTCACCCGTCACCCAAAGACATCAATCATCCTTCATGCATTTCGCTTCTCCCATCCTGTTCCTGGCCGCTCTCCTACCGGCGGTCGTGGTCGCCGAGAATGCATACGGCGGAACAGTCGTCTCGCACAGTGGTTCATTGAGCAAGCGTGACAACCATCCCTTGTTGTCTCGCAGATACGTTCCGGGACAGGCCTGTCCAGCGGGAGACGACCTCTCGTGCTGCTTCGAAGGCACGACGGAGAAAAAGAAGCCTTCGACCTGCCCTATTCCACTCACGAACGACCCGGCAAAGCCAGGAATCGACTGTGTTCGCCGCGACGGTTACGGCTATTGTAAAGATGGCAAATGTTCGTGCAGCGTAAGTTCAGGCCGATACCCGCTCCCGGGTTTGTTCTTTGCTAACGCTCTCCAAGATCATGGACATGACATACGCGCAACTCATGATCATCTGCACGGATCTGATCTCGCGGCTCGATGAAACCCATGCGTTGACCGTCGTCGATGCTTGCTACCATGAAGGAGATGCTCACTGCACCACTTTGGGGCCGAGCGTTCCGCACTTTCCCGGCACCGATGTTCACACTCAGCCAGGTCGCTTCTGTTACAATTTCGTCTACAAAGACCCGAACGGCGGCAACTAGTGGACGACCACTCCACAGGCCGGGCAATCGAATCGGACAAGAGCCTTCGACAAGGCAAATCTCGAACATCGGAGGGCAAGCGGCGATGCAAATCGGATTCCGCAGACAAGCAGGGGAGACATACCATTCTTACGCCCAAATCCTCGAATACGATGAGGAGACAACGCATGACAATAGGTGCACTGTGTAGATCTTTGCTATTGTGCGGAAAAAGTCAAATGCGCGCTTGTTGTATCTACCCTCAATTTTGCAAATTCTGCTTCTTCATTCCATCTCTTCCATCATCCCGATGCAGACGGACCACCGCGACCATGATAGTGATGGCAGAAGCGATCTGCAAAGTACTCGACCAACTCGACGGCGTCGAGCGCCTCAAAGAATGCTCGTGATAGGAGTTCGCACGACGATACACGCAAGTCAACGGCGTATCGACTCAACCGCAGCATCCTGACCATCACGATACGACGTCAGGTCGCCAAGGGGACCATGGCAGGGCAAGGAGGTTGCCTGAAGGGAACGTCGTCTGATTTGGCGACAGCCAAGATACAGCTTGTGCGGCCGAAGACTACAAGCATGCCCTTGTCAAGGCATCGCCGCTCACTTCCGTGCTTGGTTCTTTCAAGAGGTGGACTCCTCCGTTCATTTTATCCTTCTGACGTTACCTCCTACCTGTCGACCCGCACTCGCAAGATCTCACTGTTCAACACGACCGCTTGCGCTCTCAAATTCCCAGCGCGCAGCCGAGACCCCCCCTCCTTCCCTCTTCGAAAATGAAGCTCCAAATCTACGCGATCCTTGCCACAGCCGCCGCTGTAGCGAGTGCACAGTGTGTGAACGGAGAGGGAGGTACGTCGTCCTGCGTATCGAGCTCCCAGGCCTAGACTAACCGGTCTACCAAACAGAGCCTTGCAAGATCTGGAGAACATGCTGTGCTCCGTATTCATGCAGGCACAACATGTGTGTTTGTATGTCGATCATCTTGTCAATTACCTGGCGGCACTACCATGAGCTGACGGGCCGCAACTAAAAGGGATGTGCGAAAATGGCGGAACCTGGTGTCCGAGGAAGAGCGACAACTGTGTCGTGATTGGTGCGGTATCGCCGCAGAACCCGTTACCGCGAGCGTGTCGAGCTCCGTTTTAGGATCTTGAGAAAGCAACAAGACGCTGGAGGTGGACTTGGGGATACAGAAGGCGCACCACAGGGCCGGTCAGTTGAAGGAGATGAGGAGCTCTTGCGGTCTGGACAGGACTGTGCAAGTTATTGGGTTGCTCGAAATGGTCGGGAGTGCAGAGGCATCAATGAGCAAGATGAACAAGCTACCGGCGTTTGAGGCGCATGCTGAGTCGAACTGGTTTGGGGCCGTATATTGTTGCGAATATTGGGCCAAGGAAAGGCAGTGATGCGGGCGGATCGGAATGGGATGGTGTGTTCATCGCTAGTCTGTGTCCTGGAGACCATCGGGAAGGGTACAGAAAACGCATGCTCAATAGAGACCAGCATCGAATCAGTCTCATTCTCCTTGACCCATCGCGACTAATGTTGATACGGCATTCCTAACGGATGGTCTGTATGCGAGACCATGATACTATGCACTTTCGAAGCAGAGAACCATGCATGTGTCCGCTGCGCGTATGTACGCCGATCTCGCCAATGTCGCAAGAAGAAGGAGAGCTGTAGCATGTTGATGTAGGTGACTAGGTATCTTGAAGAATGGTCGAAAGGACGAAAATAGGTATCCAACGCTCGCTTAGTCATGTAGTTGATGCCTCAGGCCGCTGATGGACTTCCTCTCTGTTTTCCAAGACAGCTTTTCGGTCAAGGAGATCGTAGGGCGTGCGGCGACGTCGAAGGCATTCATTCAAAGGGTGTAACGAATCCCTGCTTTGAGCTGTGGCAAGGCATTGGGTGTCATCATCGCAGTAACTTCTCTTCACTCACGGCTGTATAGCCATTCTTCCACCTCGTGGATTGCCACACACGTTCGACGTTGTTCTTCCCAAGTACCGCATGCGCCATGTCGAAGCAGCCATGGATCGAAACGCCATTGATCTGGTCAAAAGGACTTTCTCGGATTTGCGGCTGGTTTGAGATTCCACCTCTTGCACATGCGATGCTACTAACGATGTTTGCAGTAATATTTACCTCAAGCTGGAGAACACGCAACCTTCGGGATCTTTCAAGAGTCGTGGTATGGGCTCTTTGGTCAAGGCTCATCTCCCAAACAACGAAGCAGACGGGAGTAGCGACAGCCGCACCACATCACACTTCTTCTGCAGCTCGGGAGGAAACGCAGGCCTCGGTTGCGTTTCCGCGGCAGTCACGTTCAATTGTCCCGCGACAATCGTGGTTCCGGATTCCACTTCCGACTACATGATTGACAAATTGAAGAAAGCTGGAGCCCACGAGGTCGTACAGACAGGCGCGTCTTGGTATGAAGCCGACCAATATCTCCGCAATGAGCTTTTGCCAGCAGCTCGAGCTGGAGGGCAACATGCCGTCTACGTTCCCCCTTTCGACGATCCCGCCATATGGGCTGGACATTCCACCATGATCGACGAAATCGTCCAGCAACTTTCATCCGTGGATGATCACTACCCTTCAGCCACGCGAGGATCCGGAACAGAATCTGTCACCCTCCCGGACGCCGTAATTTGCAGTGTGGGAGGCGGAGGTCTCCTGAATGGCATCATGCAGGGACTCGAACGCCACTCTGCGTGGAAAGGACAGACTGGTCCGCAGGTTCTCGCAGTCGAGACCGTTGGAGCAGATGCACTGTCGCAGTCGGTCGAAAAAGGAGAGCTCGTCACCTTGCCCAAAATCACAAGCATTGCGACAACCTTGGGCGCTCGCAGGGTCTCGGAACAAACGTTTGCTTATGCGATGGACAGAACACGGGTCAAGTGTGCTGTGCTCACCGACAAGGAGACGGTAGAGGCCTGCAAGCGTTTTGCTGACGACGAACGAATGCTGGTGGAACCTGCTTGCGCAGTTTCTTTGGCGGTGCTGTACACTGGCAAGCTTCACGAATACATACCAGGCTTGCAGCCAGAAAGTCGTGTGGTAGTCGTTGTGTGTGGAGGCAGTGGTCTTTCTTTGCAGATACTGAACCAGTACATCAAAGACTTTCTGGATTAGATAGTCCAGTGACTAAAGGACCGGTACAAGATATCCACCTATGCCGAATCGAGAAATCTTGCCTTCAGTGCACATCCGCATCCTTACCACACTTAGGACTCACAACAGCTCTCCATCCCTCTCCACCTCATGAGGAATACAGCTGAAGGCCGATGCCGTGGACAATTCACAGCAGTCTTTGGACGAAACGCCTCAAACACCGAGCGAAGCTCGAATAGCCTTGAAATTTGGAGTACCAAATCCACTCGCCGCATCCCATCCTTTCTTAGCCGGGAAACCAGGAGTGGTGGCATTGCAACCCGTCACAGTTCCTGAGGTGATGTCGGTGAAGCCCGCACCCTTCTTGGAGTAGAGCATTGGATTCAAGAAACCCAGCCGAGACTTTCCAGCTGCGATGAGGGCGTCGTTGACGAGAGTGAGAACTCCGGCAGAGATCGGAGAGGCGACACTGGTTCCGTCGACCAGGTTTGGTGCGGCCATGTTGTTGATGACGAAGCGGACACTTTGAGCGGCGATGTCGGGGTATGCGCGTCCGCTGGCATTGTAGTAGGGCTGGTTCAAGGTGCCGATGCTGCTGAGGTAGCTTGACACTGCTGCGTCCTGTGGTGGCCGTCAGCGATTTTGTCGGCGTCGAAGATGTATCGTATCAACGTACCTGGTAAGATGGTCGGGGGAAGTAGTTTGAGAAACCACCTCCGGGGATGTAGCCGCCGTCTTTTGCAACTACCTCCGGGGAGAAGTTCATTGTGCCGCCAACCTTTGTACACGTTAGTCTGAGCTGATGACATCGACTGGGACAAGCCCACTCACAGTAGTCACGTAAGGACAGCTGGCTGGAAACGCTGGCAGGAATCTAGGCGTGTTCTGTCCATCGTTCGAAACGCAGTCGCCGCTCGCACCAACGCCAAAGTCGCCGGAAGAGCTGGTTAGATATCGTCAGCAGTCACGTCAGGAAACGTCAAAATGTTCTGAAGAGGTCTCACAAGAGCAGAGTGACGCCCTTGGCACCCAGTTGAGCGAGCTCGTTGCAGACACGAATAGCATAGTCTTGTGGCACGCTCTGCTCATCGTCTCCATACGATGTCGAGATAACGTATGGGACGTCTTTCTGCTTGAGCACGTAGTCTAGCCAGGTGAGGTATGGCTCGTTGGTGTCTGTCGGCGTAGCAAGATCAGGAGTAAACGGTGGCGATCCCCCGGTAGAATATGAGGTGAATCTGGTTGGGTATGCGATTCCGCCAACGGCCTTGAAGACTTGTCAGCATTGCAGATGATACCGCGGAGTGGCTATCCTGTAGCTGAATATGCACTGACTTCAACGTCGAGGTCAGCTTCAATGCCTGGCATAGCCTGATCGTTTGCGGCACCAGCGATGATTTGGCGAGTGAAAATATAGTTTGGGTTCGCATCTGGCCTCTGCGTGGTCATGTAGGCTCGAAAGTCGACATCGGATGGCTACAACGGGTCAGCTCCGCTCTTGGAAGGACCTCTTTCTTGCAACGTACTGTTTGGTTGAGGTAGTTCGTGATACCAACATAGTTCTACGCGCAAAGGTTAGCTTTGTCGACAGGATCTGTTTCTGACGCATGAAAGACCCGCCTTGTTAGGGACCTTGGGCTTGTAATCGATAGTCTGGTACAGTGATCGAACGCAAGCGAGTGTAACAGCAGTGGACAGGCAGCCAAGTGGCGCCGCGGAAGATGCCAAGCTACTGGCAGCAATCTCCGTGTTTGGAATCGACCCTTCGGCGATTCGCACTGTTGAGCCAAAGAACTTGGGGTTGCCGAAGTAGTTTGTTGGTGCAACAATATCGACATGTCCTTGCAGGGATCTGGGCAGGCTGTACTGCGTGGTACGGACGACCTGTGTCCCGTCGATGTGCTCATACTGGTGGTACTCGGTGTCCAGCAATTTCTCCACCTTTGAGATCGGGAGCGAGACCATCACCCAGTCCTTTGGCGCACTATACTCGAGCTGATCCGCAGAGATGTCATGCCCTTCGAGCCATTGGTGGACTGCATGGAGTGCCTCTTCCGAAGGTGCGACGTGGGAGTTGATCTCGTCCGAGGACAAGTGCTTGCCGTAGCGCTCGTGGTCTGGATGGCTGACTTCCAGGAGATCCTTCTCGAGTGCCTGAAAGTTGCCTTGCTTGAGGCCGATACGAAGCTTGAGTACTTGGTCCTGACTTTGTGGTCAGTCCTCCAATAGGGTCCATATGAAGCTTCTGCGTTCTTACAGCATGAGCCTTGCCACCCTTGGTCCAGCCAGAAGGGACAAAGTGCGAGCTGTGCACTGCGTAGTCAGCTCTGCCCTCTAGGGGTGCAGCGAGTACAGCAGCAAGTCCATAGGACACGGTTAGCAAAGTCAACTTCATGTTGATAAGAGGTGAGGTTGGAATTGTGAAAAAGAGGAAACATCCGACGACATGTCCTCGAGTATATTACTTCCAATACGCCTCGGTAGCCGTTCATGCTGTGAACCAGCTAGCTTTGGCGACAGCGGCGGAAGGTGTACCAGATGCAACCTCTCCGTGCAGCGTAGCACTGCCGGGCGGACTTGATGTCGAGATTGGCAGGTGGTGGGTACGACAGATCGACAGTGGAGGAGGGGAATACCTATCCACAGTCTGGCTGAGCCAATTGTTCGTTCAAGCTAAGACTTTAGCACAGCGCCTGGTCGGCTTGTCGTCGATAAGCGTTGGCGCTTGAGTTGCTTGCGAAAGAAGCTTTTCGAGTCTTCTGTCATCGCTCCTTCCTTTTGTGGAATGGCCGGCGAGTTTACCCACGGGAGATTTCCTTGAAGTGTCGCGTGCCGCCGTAAGATCGACCTTCTCTGGGTGTTATCATGGCGCGACAAAGCAGATGATTGGCATACAGCTTGCAACGCATCAAAGCCAGTGCGATTCAGCCACCCGAGGTGTGATGATGGAGCCAGCCGGAAGCAGTCGTGCAGATCGCCTCTCTTGGCAGGCTCCAGACATGATGATGAGTGGTGGACATCATAATAATCCGGTATCTCGCTGGACCTGCAAATGTCAGTAATTGACTGTCCGAGTGGAGGAGACCAGGTGATGTGCGTGAGAGTTTGTGAGATGGGAGGCGACGAGATGTGAGCGCGTAGCACAGATCAGGCACATCTCGGAGGAAACCCATTGCTGATGTGCGGCCTTGTCGTAGATCCGGTCTTGGGGCACCTTCCCCGGAGACTCCAATCCGGGACCTCCAGATGTAACATCGTTCACATACACTGCCGCCGAGATGGCGAGGACGTGGCGGACGGAAAATGATGGAGCTTGATATAGCACCAGGTTTGTCCACCAGGCACATACGACCACAGGTACATGAAGCACTTTTTGCTGCCCTGGTCGTTCTGCATGCCTGAGGCACGAAGTGTTGGATGGATCTTGTCTGCGCCATTCGAGCGGCTTCTATCAAGGCCGGATCTTTGCAAGTTTGACAGCTTCGAGGTGTAGTCTCGGTACTGTAGAGAACAATGAAGTGAAGGTAGATTCGAGGAGGCAACGCTGTCAGCCCTTCAGCTTTCGGTGTAGTGATGGGAGAGAGAGTTTTGGCCTTCCAGTTCGGTCGGCACAGTCGTTGCTGTGATGTAGTGCAGAGAGGGACGGATCTTGACACCTTGCGAGCAATGATGTTGGTGCTGTTAAGAAGAACGGTGGTAGTGGACGAGAACAGATATAAGCAGCGAGGGTGTAAATATTCCAAAAACCTCCACTTCCTTACACCCTCCTTAACGCTGTTAGCTATAGCTACTCTCGTTAACATGCAGGCTCTGCGCAACCGCTGCTTCCTGCTGTCTTAAGACGAAACGCTTATAGCAGAAGAGTAGTAATTAGCAAAGAAACTGCTTAGTAACGTGTAGAGTTTTATACGCACCGCGAAGCTATTACCTAAGGCTCTAGAGGTTACTAAGAAGTATTAGTAGTATATTAAGAAGAAGCGTAACGGTAAGGACGAAGGTTAGGATAACGACGAGGTAGGTATAAGAGACAGGCATGCGTTTGCGGCGATAGAAAAATATCTAGTTACCTTTAGCGCAACGATTACGAATAATATAACGACTAGGGAACCGACGACTATTACCCTCTCGAGAGGCATCTTTAAAGGCCCTTATTCGCATAGCCTTATATACTTAGACTAGTGCAAGATTAATAGTTTCTTAAATAAAGAGATAGAGTGTTAGATAAGCAACTCGCTACACTCTTATCGAGTTATTAACTATATAAAGAAGGATTATAGAGAGATTAGTGCTAGCGGCATTAACTATATATACGCATATAACGTAGGTATAAACTTACTATATTATAACCGCGAAAAGCGGTTTGTTCGGCCTAGTATAAATAACAACTCTAACTAGTAGCTCGCAGAGATAGACGACTACGTAGAAGAGAAGGGAATTGTTAGGGAACAACTAGGGTATACTGCTCCGGGCCTAAATTAGGCCTAGGATAGGCCTAATATAGACCTAATATAGACCCGAGGCTGCAATTAGCTGCACTAAGCACTAGAGTAGGTACTAAAGAACGAGATGCAGGAATACCCGATATAGGCCCGGAACAGATGCCTAGGCTATCGAACAAGTTAAACTAAAGAACCTCCGCGCTTAATATAGCAGAACTTATAGACATTATATTAGTCTATAAGAACGTCTATTTTCTAAAGGGACATCTAGATCTGCGATAGCAATAGCAGGCTCTAAACACTAACGGCTCATATAGGCTGCAGCTAATAACGACGATAATAACGCAGAGGAAGGGAACGAGAACTAGCCCCGGCGAGACTA
>AFIR01000157.1:0-46676 GCA_000223685.2 Zymoseptoria pseudotritici STIR04_4.3.1
GTCGAATCTAATTAATTTCGGGGATGTTGCCCGTCTAGTATTTATATAGTGTTTTTATGTTCTTTAATAATAAGGTCGGTAACCTATTATTAATAAACACCGCTGCCTTAAGCAGCTCTAGCTATAGTCTGTTGTTAAGAGCGCTATCCTATTTTATGCATCTAATCGCATTCTATAGCGTTTAATGCTTCCTTTCTATAGTAAATTTAACTCCTACTACTCTTGCGAGATTTGTAGCAATCTCGGTAAATTTAGAACTACTATCTGTTCGAATATATTGTATAATAGTATCGCACTCCTTATACCGCCGCAGTTCGAAGTCTCGGTACGTACGTGCAACTTTATAGGCCTCCTTCGTCTTTAGCGTATATATCTAAGAGTATCTTATTAGATCGTTAACTAGAAGTAGGTAATATCTCTCGCTAGTTCTCGATAGAGGTAGAGGACTACTAAGGTCTATATAAATTTTACCGCACTTTAAATTAGCGCGAATCGGCTTAGAGGTCGGAAAACGCTACTTCGCCTTTATATATCGACACGACTCGCAGATAAAGTCGCCGTCGATAAAATTAATCCCTAGCCTCTTTACATTTAATATTCTCGCATTAAAATATACTACTAAGAAGAAGACATTAGGTCGGTCTAGGCATCGATTTCCCTATATTAATAAGAAGGATCTTATAATAGAGATATCTAGTTTCTAGAGTCTATAGAGCTACGTGCTAGTTGCGACAACCCTTTGCGATTCTTTATGCGTAAAGACGCAGTATCCTTCTCCGAACTTGCATATATTCTACCCTTATTTATCTTCGCGACTAATAGCAAATTAATACTTATTTATAGAACATAGCAGACCTTTAGCAGAGTTACCTTATACGCACTATTTAGATAGTGCATAACTAGAGTAATACGGCTAACGCCTTGTATCTTAAATCTAGTACTAGCACCTATAATCTCTACTAGTGCAATTAGTTTATAGTCGTTAAAGCAAGATATATCGTTGCAGAGATGTTCCTCCGCGCCGGAGTTAATAATCTAGTTATTCTCTCGTAGATTAAATTTTTTAATATTCGCTAGCGAAATTATTGTTTTTACCGGTTTTACTTCTCGGTAGGAGGCTATAAAAGCTGCGCATAAGTTTGCTAGAAAAATTGTTAAATCTTCTAGGCGGAGGTCCGCTAGTTAGCTCCTGTCCGTAAATATTATAGTAGAGTTAGCCTAATTACTAACTATTCTGCCTGCAAGGTTAGTATACGGAGCAATGTTAATACTACTTAGTTTAGGGTTAGGGACGGAGTCTCTAGGGATTGTCGTTAACATTGCTCGTCTTTAAGGGTTTATTAATGTTAAATTTAAACTAGAGGCGTAGAATCTAGTAGGTTTAGCGTTCTCTCTCTAGGTGCCGTCTCGTATTTTCTGCTTCTTTATTTCCTAGTACTTGTCGTTATTCTGTCGAAGATACTCGCTGTTAGTATGTCCTTTATATATAGTGCCGTTGTAGGTTTTCTATTAGTAGGGAGCATTAGGGGATCCTATTAACTATCTAAGGGCTTGTTCGGCGGTGCGCTTTCTTAGGTTAAATGCAGAATAGGATCGACTCTCGGAGAGGTTAGTAGTCTCGTTTCCGCGCACGCTATTCTAGTAGTTTTCCGCTCGAGATATTAACTTATCGAAGGTTAGTTTAATAAGGGCTCCCCTCGTACTAAAGCTTCTAACTTTAAAGGAAGCACTAAGATTGCGCTTAAATTTAGCGAAATAAGGTCTAAGTGCCTTAATAAAGTAGACGATAGCTTGTTATCTGTTCGTATTTAATAAGCGCAGTTTTAATTCTAGTAGAGGTACTCTTAATATCGAGAATCTTTAAAGCCTCTTAAACTATTAAATAGTCTACTACCTTATCCTATATATGCTATATATAGGAGGATTAGATAAAACCGAGTAAGAACTCGTTCTTCCTATACTAATCTGCTATTAAAAGCATATAGGCGTCGGCCTCTTTAGTATCTATTTCCTATCTATCCTCTTCGGTAAGAGGAATAGGTTCCGGTATAATTCTAAGGAAGAAATCGATAATTAATCGCTGCCTTTTTCTTTGTTTATTAGTAGAGCAGAGATCTAGTAGTAACTAGTAGTTTACGTCGGGGAGCGGAAGGCGTAGAAGGAGAAGGCGCTAGTGCGCGCGCAGCGGTAGTATAGGTTATTCCGCTAATAGGAGTAGATACGAATTGTTATACAGTTTCGTTAGATATTAGTAATAGTATATATAAATATAGTAGTAGGGTTGTAGATTCGTCTTCCTTGTTAGTAACTTTGTATAGGTCCTTAGAGTCGTCGGAGTTATTGTTTTTACTAGTTGTCTCTAGGACGGTAATTAAAGTAATTATAGCCTCGGTACGGCGCTTAGATGTTAAGGTCGTTAAATATGCGTCTTAGAATCTTAGTACTGCTATATTTAAGTAATAAAAAGGTTTGCTATTATCTATCGGCTAATGCAGTTTGTCGTTACTTAGCGATTAATCGTTCGTTCTCTTTTGCGCGTTTAGTAGCTGCAATAGCTCGGCGTCTTTCTCGGGCTTCCGGTATCTTATCGATTAGTACTCTTATATTTATCGGAGTTGTTCGTAGTTAGGGTTATAGAAGCAGATAAATAGAAAAGGAGTCGGAGTTAGAGTTATTAGGTTCTCGGAAAATGCAACGTGTTATTACTAAGTACCGGTATTTAGAGGTTTATCGTTTATAGTATTAAGAGAGCTCCGGCTAGTATTAAGTAACCGGACTAAGGAGTCTAATAGTAAGGGTATTTAATTTAGTAGCGTTATGCTATCGAATACTATAATTAACTTACGCTGTTAGAGCAAGCTCGTAAATAAGCATGCAGAGAGGTTTAGCCCTTTCGGACACGCAGAGAAGTTATAGACGCAAGGCGCTACTTAGAAAGGCTTATAATTATTAATACATTAAATATAAGAGTTATTAGCTATTAAAGCCGCGGAAGCACTGTCCGGGCTTATAACCTGTTAAAGATTATGAGCTATTAGATTGTCGAAGGAAACTATCTACCTTCTGACTAAGTTTTGAGGTACCGGCATCGGTTACCATGACTAAACAGACCCACATTCTAACACACCCACCAGCGGTGATCCCTCCGACGTGGTAACACGCTGTATCATGCCACGTTGAGTTCGCACACCATGCTTCAGTCAGTTCCCGGGACTCCGGTGGAGACGACAAGCCACCGTCCAGCCGCAGCAGCGCTTGAGAGTCGAGACGAGCGGCATGGCAAATCGTGACCCCAACACGAGAGGCATTCTTTGTCTCCTTGGCAATGCTACAGACGACGCAATGCTCGACGAAGTCTCTCCCTCTTTGTTCGAAGAAGGCACTAAGCTGGTGTCCCTGCGGTCAGCATCACTTCTGTACGAGGGTATAATATGTTGACGCACCGGAGTGCTCGACATCCGGGCCCGATCTGAGTTCAGATGCCTGTGTACAGCAACTGAGGCCTGCAAATGCCCCTGTCTTACCAGAGCGGAGAGCACTCCGATGCGCCAACTTGCTATGCCCGACAGAGGCTGTGTGCGGATACCCTGTATGAAATCCCAGACCTTGAAAGCACGAGATCCGCAGATGGTCAACACTCAAGACGAAGCTGACACTCATGGGTCCTAAACAGCGAAAACAGATGAGGTAGTGCCATCTCTCAATCTTACCGCATCAAACACACTTCCCGCTTCATCCTCTTCCGTATTGTGCAGATCTCTTGCTCGACCATTGTGCAACTGCACTCATTCAACCGTGGAAGCGACCATGGCGAAGCACCAGAACGCCTCGCGGTCTGGACTGTCCTCCATATCCAGTGCTATGATCGTGGTTCTCATCTTCGCGTTGGCCCAGCTCGGATCCTCTGCCAAAACACCTGCTTCTCGCAACCATGGCTCGTTCTTCAAGCCTAGGGATCTACCCGCATCGCCGCGCCTGAACATTGCCCGGGACGCTGGTACTCTGCCGTCTGGCATTCAAATGCCGCCGCAGCTACCTTTCACTTTCAACGACACGGTCGAGTCTATTCAAGACAAGGCGAGGGCTTACATTACGCTACAAAACACAACCGTCGAAAAAATCCTGCAGAATGTGATGCCACATTCTGCCACATTCGACAACACGATTCTGCCGTATTCCTATGCAGATAGCGAAATGCGGGCCATCCTGAGTCCGCTGTTTCAATACCAATTGGCAGCGAATCAGGACATCTACAAGGAAGTGGAGAAAGTCCATGTCAATACGTTCGCTGCATTCACGAGCACTTTTCTCAACGAAGACTACTTCAAGCTGGTGGACCACGTGTTCCAGACGAACGCAAACGGCACGGACCTTGACGTACGTACAGAATAGCAATTCACGCAGCATGTTGCGCCTTGAAGCTCGTACCTGGAGCTATATTGTGCAGAATGCGTCTGCTGACTTCCGCATTTCTCTCCTAGTCAGAGGATCAAACCCTCCTGTCGATCTTCCGAGATAATTTCGTCTCCCAGGGGGTGGTTCTCCCAGCCGGCACTCAACGCGATGAGTACAATGCAAAACTAGCACGCATCGACGAGCTCACGGACAAATACGAGGCTGGCCTCAAAGATCCTGGTTTCGTCTACTTCACGGCCGAAGAGCTCGACGGGGTGCCTACACAGCTACTGCAGACCTTCAAAAAGGGCACCGGCATCGAAGCCGGAAAGCTCGGCTTCGACGTTGGTGTTGATTCGACTTTCAAGGAGGTTGCAACTACAGCCAAGAACGAGACGACGAGATACGTTTGCTTTCTGGCATACGCACACCGAGCGCCAGAGAACATCGGTTTCTTGAAAGAGCAGATTAAACTGCGTCTCGAAGTTGCTCAGCTCTTGAAATACACTACATGGGCGGACTATGCGTGAGTTGCATCCTAATCGGACACGCCAGAAACGACCTCAGCGACTAAATGAAATACAGCATCTCGGGTGAAGTCGCCAAATCGAGAGACGCCGTGCTGGATTTCATTGCAGACGTCGGTAAGTCCGTGGACATGGCGTGATCTTGATCGTCTTTGCCGAGCCATGCTGGGATTGTACTTCGTTGTATCTACATCGCTGATCGCAATTCGCTTTGGTTTTCAGGCCCAAAAGTTAGATCGAAAGTCGAGGAAGAGCTCGCAGCTCTTAACGAGATCAAGTCACAAGATACCGTTATCGGCCCGGTCGGCGACGCAGATGTGGTCTACCGTTGGGACAAGTAGGTAGAGTCTCCTCCCGACATGAACATAACGAAGGCCAGAGCAGGCAAAAGCTACTCCACGATCGTGATTTGACACCTTCGCAGGGAATACTACGGCGAAATCGAACGCCGCACCAAATACGACGTCGATGCGGAGAAGACGGCGGCATACTTTCCGGTCAATTTCACCGTCCCTGCGATCCTCGACTTCTACGGGAAAATATACGGGATCTACTTTGACCGCATCTAAGGACAAGATGCCGATGCGTTGTCACCTACGGGCAAGGGCAGCGACTTGTTGTGGCATCCGGATGTGTGGATGTATGCCGTTTGGGACAACGACGCTTACCGAGTATGCCAGGAGGGCTTGACATTTTCACATCTGTGCCATCGCTGACTCTCCTACCCTTCTGTTCTAGGATGCCTACAAAGTTGAAGACACGGGATTCCGCGGTAAGAAACTGAAGTGCAGAAGGCTTCCGTTGTCCAGGACTGTCTCGAACGCCGGACTTCTGTCCATGCTGCACTGTCTGCGACATCCGCTGACCTTATACGCTTTACTTTGCAGGCTACTTGTACCTCGACCTGTTCTACCGCGATGGAGTGAAGGATGGAAGCTCCGAGTACGAGCAATGTTGGTCTCCAGGCTACATAGGGCCGGACGGCTGCGAGGTACATCCCTCGGTGATGGCGTTCCTCGAATTTGAAAAAAGCGACAACGAGGAGGTCAGACCAAGTCTTATACCATACGCCGAGCTTCCCGGACTCATGCACGAACTCGGCCACTGCATGTAAGAAGACCGAATGGCAGAAGACCTGTAGCCGTCCGAGATTGTCTCTCCTCGATGCCAGCAGGTCTTGGTCTGTCCTCATGTGCAAACCACTGCTGACCCTTCCGCCCTTCTGTTTTAGGCACGATCTTTTGTCGACGACCAAGTCCGCGCTGACGCATGGCGCTGTTGGCTCTCCTAGCGACTTCGTGGAGGTAAGGAGGTTGTACAAACTGAGAAGACGTGAGAAGAGTCTGACAATCAACCAGTTCCCCTCGCAGTTCATGGAGAACTTTTCGCGTGTGCCAGAAGCTCTGAAACGTAAGTTCATGGAAGATATCAACCAGGAATGACCATGGCATACCGCATCTCCACTTCCGGGCTGACTTTATCCTTTCTGAATCCAGTCATCACCAAACACTGGTCGTCGTACTCTCCTCAAGCCGCGGAGGCATGGAGAAAGGAGCAAGGCTCGAGCGCAACTGATGCACCACTTCCGCCCGCGACCATGCCGGACGATCTCATCGCTCAGGTGATCAAATCCACGGAAAACGCGCGAGCGATCAGACAAATCGGCTTGCTTACTCTTGCTCAAATCGACCAAGACCTCTACGGATTCAAGGCCGTCTCCGAAGCCGAAGGCCTGGACCCGGCTGGCCTGTTCAATACCGTATACCGCAACTTCAGCGGTATTCCCGACCCGACTGACATCGGAGGTGGTGTTCACTGGGGCAACTTTGTGGGCCAAATTGACCAGTTTTCGCGGGATCTCTATGCCGGTACACTCTACTCCTATGCATGGTGCTTCGTCTACGCAGAGGATCTGTTTTACAGTTTCTTCATCGATGATCCGTTCAATGCCGAGGTGGGAATGCGCTACCGGACTGAGGTGCTGCAGCCTGGCGCATCGTCGGATCAACTCAAGTTGTTGACGAACTTTCTGGGACGGGCACCGAACAAAGATGGGTACTACAAGTACTTGGGCGTGTCGGGGACTTGAGGCATCGTTTGGAGGTGATGCTGGAGTGTGTGTTCGTCTACACAGTGGGTGGGCTGGTCGATATTTTGGATGGAGATCTTTGGTCTGATGCTTGATCTGGCCATGTTTCCGTCCAGACATTTTGATCTTATACCGTACCCGACCACGCAGTATACTGACTTCCATCTTTCTCCACTGATAGGGCTCAATTTCTTCGATCACATTTGAGGTGGAGACTGCTTGTCATCGAGTACCGTCAAAGCAAGAGGTGGGACCAAGTGAGCTTGAAGAGATGCTGCACTCCTCGTCAAGTGACGAAGAAGCATGTTGAAGAATCGTCCATGCGCAGAAGGATCCTCGAACCTTTTTCGAAGACTCCCGATCACACGGATGCACGTGGAAGCGGACCAAAGCAGCAGGCGAAGAAATCTCGAAACGGCATATCGTCCGTGAAGAACGTGAAGGATGCTTGATCCCTCACAATCTGACCGTTTGACTCGAATGTGCTGACAGCGATCTGGACCGGATGGACCGGACCAAGTTCCAGCCGGGAATTTGCCGGTCTTAGGGCTAGTGCTCCACTTTGGCGATGCAGGATTGAGATCCCGGCAGAAATATCGAGGCCATTGCAAACGATGTGGTGACAGCTGTGCTCACGCAGGTACGAGAGGTTGGAAATGTGATGTGTAGCCGACTGTGATGGCAAAGACAGCGTGATCGAGCTGGTCTGGGTTATGTGGTTGACGGCACTGTGATCAAAGGGTTCGCAGCTGTCATACCAAATGTCTAGGGGGAGTACAGTCGGAAAGAAAACTCGAATTGCGGGCAAACTTCGACTCTTGCTACGATCTCTAGCCTTCGCATTGGAGCCTGCAGCGCCCAGAATAGTTTTGCTAACCTTTTATCGATACGAAGTACGCCGACGTGCTGCATCCTACGCCTCGGGGAAAGTCGAGTGTTCTCTCCGACTGTACTCCCCCTAGACATTTGGGCTGTCATACGCTCTGCTGGGGTCTGCGGTTCGTCGGCTGCGCTGTCCAGACGGATTCAATGCCGGAATGCACACTGTCGTCAATGCATCAATTGAGTTGGCAGCTTGACTTGTCATCACTGCCGTTCGCCGCGAGGAGACCACAGCCATTGGCATCAACATCGACATCGTCTCGTCCTCTATTGCCGATCCGCTAGGAACTCACTCCACCTGTCAACGATCTCAACGAACATGTTCCTTTCCTCCACCATTTCTCCACTCCTCCTCTGGACCTCCATCCGTCAAGCGGTTCTCAACACTCTCAGCATCACATCGCCAACATCTCCAATTCGTCTGATCAAGCGACCAATGGTTCATGCAATATCATATGCAGGAACGAGGATTGGTCGCGTGGGAGAAGGATGGCTGTGAAGAGGCGAGGTCGGGGAGCGAAGTCCGCTGTGGGTCCCGCTAGCGGAAGCGTGGGATGGCGCACGCTAGGTTGGTTGGCAAGTTTGTACTTTCCGTTTTGAACTTGCAATCGAACAGCAATATCGACAATAATGACAACAGCGATGTCAGACGGAGACAATACGTCAATGTCGTCTATGGCTGTGGCGACTCTCCGTGTGCCGATCCGCTGACCTTTGTGCGTTGGAAAGATATGATCGGCACTATAACGGGGACCACGAGCCATGCAGTGGCACCATTGGACGACGAAGAACGCGCAATCGCATCTCACATGTGCTCACGTATGCAGGAAACGCATCGCGAATAACGATCAAGATGCCTCGGCTGCAACCCGACAAACAAGACTCATCTGTTCTGACGTCTCATCGGCGTTTCACCGGAACACCTTGCTTGGAGAATGGAGTCTGCATATGCATGTCGATGCTTCAAGATTTAGGTGCTCATGAGATATCGTGCCATCGCGTTCGACATGTCGAGTGGCGATGTCTTTTTTGGCATTTCCTGCGAAGAAGATGGGAAGCGCCATCTCCTTGTTCCTCCAACTGCGCGAGCACGCATTGCAGACGTGGTTCAAGGGACGGTATCGTGTGAAACAGGCATCATCCTTGAATGAAACTCGTCCCTCGCAGTAATATAAGAAGATCAAGACTTGCAGCCAAGACAAGAGCTGCTCGAGCCATCAGCTCATGAAGAAGCCACTTCTCGTTCCTCACGGCAGGCGGTCTGACCGCATTTCAACGCACAAAACACGACCGATCCCCAAGATTTGTGATCTGTAACATTGCACACTCGCACTGCACTCACAGGAACTAAGATCTCACACAGCTGCAATGCTCATGCATAGCGGCGAGCTCGGCGAAGAGTTCTTCCCTACCTACTTCTCCGTTCGGGTGCGCAAGTACCTGCAGGATGCATCCCATCACACCAATCCTTCACGACAACAGCCGTGTCGACTCCCGAGTGGCCAAGTCCTCCAGCAAATCGCAGCTCTGAACTCGTCGTCTAAACGCGGCTAGCATTTCCGCCCCCAGTCGGGCCCGATACCGCGGGCCGAAGCCGCTGTACAGCCAATAGCGTTAAGCTCGAAGCGTGAAACCGCAGACGTCGAGCTGCAGACGTCGGGAAACGAGCGTATTTTGGACGTCGTGTGGTGGACCCGACTGCTAGGGTGTACAACGCCACAATATTCTTCCAGCCGGGGCCTTGACTGGGTACAGGACTGCGAGTACGCGATGGGATTCGGCCGTTGCGGAGGAGCTGACGACCATGGCGGTTGTTTGCCTCCTTCTGTGCAAAGGTGAGGGGCACGTGTGATGGAAGACCAGGCGGAGGAGCCATCTATACCTGCATGGAAGGGTATCACCGAGTGAATGGTCGTTCACCGACTGATTTGCTGACTTCGCCTTGGCGGCAATATAGCTGGAGAGAGGCCGCCGACCCGCCAGATGCAGGTCGTCGAGTCGAGCGTTGGCTGAGCCTATCCACCTTGCAGCAAATCAAGTGGAGCATCTTGCCTCTGCAGTTCAAAGGAAAACATGCCCCAACAGTCACCACAATCAACCCGTACTCATCAAGTAATGCCGTGGAATCTGGTAACCTATCTAGGCAAGATGTCGACGCTTGGGATGCACCAGTAGCATGTTCCACCTGCGATAATCCCGGCCGGGCCAGATCACAAGCAGTGAACGAATCGTGCATCCCACGCGGAGGACTTCTTACTCTTGGCGGCTATCTTTCATTCTCGTGCCCTTCTCTTACTTCTCTTTCGTTCATCCGATCGGAGTACATCATACTGGGCGAGCCATACGGTCACACTTGTGCGGTTATTTCGACGAGCACTCTGGCCTTTCCTTCGACTCAACTTCCACAACCGCTCCTCGCTTCGACCTTGGCTGTGCCGTGTTGGTGATCTTCAGAACCATCCGAACGAATCACTGGCTTGGTGTCAGTTCAACACCTCTGGAGGCGGCTTCCGGCTTGATTCGCTCGAACCTTCTGCCTATCACCCGGCCTTAACTCTGTCTTGACCTCGTCTTGGACCCCTTCTGGACTTATACTTTACGGGGATTCTTCCGTGGCTTGTCTTGGAGATTCAAGCGACATACTGGCGCTTCCTTCATATAGAGTGCTCTGCCGGAACCCCGCGTGTTCGCAAACACTCTCTCGTGCTGGAGCTTGATTTATTCTTACGGCTGGATTGAAGTCAGACCTCCTCTCCCGGACTGTTGATCTGGTTGAATATCGCAAGTCGTCCCGCAAAGGACGTGGTGACGGTACGATTCACTGGACGAAGCAATATACTAGACAATCGAGTGACGATGAGCTTGTAATCGAAGCGTCGAAACACGCACGCAAGAACGACTTCACGAAATTCACGACGGGAAGAAAGAGAACAGTGAGAATACAGAACAAGACCGCGGAATCGGAACATACTGCCATCATTACCAACATATTCATCAAGAACATACAACATGGCCAACAATAGCTTGGGCTTGGCTGGTATAACCTTCAACGGCGCCTGTCCAGCACCATTCCTGGACCTTTCTGAGTATCCACACACTGGAGGAAGTAAGCTCGCCAACACAACTTTGTCCACATTGAATCTCCCTCGCTGACACCGTCTCACAGATATTAATGGACGATTCTGCGGACCGTCGAACATCCTTCCCGGCGGACCATCCTGCTGCCTCCCATGCCCAGCAACTCAATGGGTCTACAGCGAGTCCTTCAACCGCTGGGCCGTCGCCTCCGACTGGCTCAACGTCGTCGGCCTGGTCCTCCTCGTCTTCATGCTCGCATCCTACGCCTTCCTCCCCTCCCAAAAGACCCGATCACACTACCTCTCCATCTGCCTCGTCATCTGCATCATGTTCCTCGCTCTCGGCTTCACGATCCCGCTCGCCGCCCAACCAGACCAATGCTACGACGGCATCACCCCAAACGACATGTACAGCTCCATGGAATGCGCCTGGAGCGGAGCCTTCATCATCGCCGGAGGCATGGCGGCCGTCGTGTGGATCTTCATCCGAGCGCTGAGCATGAATCTGCAAATTTGCTGGGACATTGTCCCCGGCCAGAAATTCTTCTACGTCGCTCAAGCGCTCGGATGGGGAATTTCCGCCGTCCTGTTCACCACCACCATCACCCTCACCGGCGTCTCTTTCCGCTTCGGCACCGCCTGTCACGTCAACCACGGTAACGCCCGCGCCGGTTTCTGGGGTCCTCTCATGGGCATCGCCGCGTGCGCGGGTATCCTCCAACTCGCCACCTTCGGCTACTGCATTCACGTCTACCTCAAAAGCCTCTACAGCGACGACGAGTCCATTCACACCTCCTCCTCTGCCAACGGTGGTCTACCATCCTACAACGCCAGCGTCCGCACCCAGACCGCGCGAGCGGTGTTCGAACGCATCAAAAAAGTCCTCTGGCTGCAATGGCGCGGCATTGCAATCGTGACCATCATCCTCGCCGACGTGGTGTTTTTTACCGTCATCTTTCTCACGCTGGATAGCATGCAAGCCAATGTCGCCGATCACGTCGCGGAACTGACGCCTTGGTATGCTTGTCTGGTTACGAATATTGGCAATAGTGATGTGTGTTTGCACTATGTCCAAGGCTGGCTGGTGAATGAGGGGACCGTCATCGCCGTGTTGATCCTGCTGGGACTGGCGGGACTACAAAGTTTCCTCCTCCTCATGCGCCCGAGTGTGTTCCGCGCATGGTGGGACTTGCTGACGGGACGATGGAAGAAGCAGGAATTCGTCAGTCTCGACGCGACGAGGAATGCGAGTCAGACTCCAAGGCGGACAGCGAGTAAACAGGCGTTGCTGAGATTGTCGAGGGGACATCAGGCGACGACGTTTGAAATGCAGCAGAAGAAATTGAGTGAAGAGTCGGAGAAGACGCATGTTACTGTCATCAGTAAGCCGGGGGATGTGTACTCTCCTAATCCGGGGGAGGCGTATTCGTTCAACAGTCCGAGCTCGGGGAGGGGATCGCCGTTGTCGGATGATGGGATGAGGACGACCTTGCCGACCATTACGACCACGACGGCGGATCATCGCGGTCGCATACCGAATGAGTATATTGGCCGCATCACGCCCTCGCCTGTTGGTGGCACAGCTCAAGGCGAGGCGCAGAACAGCTCATCCTTCAATCGACGATACCCAAACTCGTCGTTCTCAAACCCGCGGGTGCCGTCGAGGAATAACAGCCAAAGCCAGGCGGGAAGCGTGTACAGCGACAGCCGATCTGTGTCCCGGGACTTTTCGTATCCTGTGAGGGGTGGATTGGCGATGAATCCGCCCAGTGAAGCTGGAGAGAGCAGGGATAGCAGGGACGATGAGTGGAGGAGAGAAGTGATCAGAACGGGGAGGATTTGAGGCGGTGGGTAATTGCTGGTGCGGTTGGATGGGATGGACAAAAGGAAAAGCTTTTCGGTGGTTCGGATAGGGATGGAAAGGGTGGGAATTGTACAGTTTTGCTTTCTGGTTGGTGTGGTTTGATTATTTGTAGAATGATGATACCCACTTGTGTTTGGCCTTTTGATGCGTTCGTCTCTTGGTTTGTTATGAAATTCGGGTGCTCTGGCAAGCTTGATGACTTTGCTCAGTCTTGGTACGTTGTTCTACACTCTAGTCTCCTGCTGGGCGGTCTTCGCATCCGGCAACGGTGTGAACTGCTCTTTTCCATCCTTTGCTCCTTCCGTCGCCTTGATCGTAGTCGTAGCGTCTGCGTCGCCGTCCTCCTGTAGAGCAAAAGTCAGTAATCATTTGTCAAGCAAGGTCGGTATGCACTTACAGCAAAGTCACTGCTCGGCAGATACGCCGCCTCTCCCGCCTCGAGGTCAGCCGTCAAGTTGACTTCCGGATCATTCATAGCTTCAACCCTGGCATTCTCCCACGCGTACCAGCGCTCAATGAGAACAGCTCGAATAGCCCGCATCGTCTTCTTGACCTGCACCCACCATGTCAGCAAATCGTCCTGTCAATTCGCACCTCCCTCTGCAACTCACCTCCTTCACCCTCGTCTGACTCTCATACAACCCATACATATTCCCACACCTCTCCCTCTCATAATCGCCCGTCAAACACCGATTCCGCTCTTTAATGCACACCCACCACAACCTCCACAAATCATCCCAGTCTTTATTCCTCAGCTCCGGCGTCGTCCAGCCTCGTCCACATTGATACAGCTCGTCGGGGGTGGCGAGGAGTTTCGCGCCGCCTTGCGGGAAGAATTCGTACAGCCCGTGGTCCGGGTCGGTGGTTACGGGTGATCGTTCGAGCGGGTTGAGGACCGGTTTGGGGATTATAGGGAGGACGTCGGAGCGGTATTTGAGCACGCGGCCGGTTGTGGGGTCGGTGGGGAGGACGGAGAGGTTCTGCCGTTTTAGACCGGAGCGGCGGAGGGCGGAGGTGCCGCGGGCGAAGTTTCCGTCTTTGCGGGCGTGGGAGGGGGTAGTTGTTGAGAAGGTGGAGGTTGTGGTGGGTGTTGTGAAGGCTGGGAGGAGGAAGGGCGGTGGGAGGGTCGAGGTGGTGGGACGTGATGTGAAGATTTGCGTCAAAGCGCTGCTACGCCGGGCGCAATGCATTGTTGATGGCGGTGGCATGGTGGTGGTAGTAAGAGTGGTGGTAGTAAGATGGATGCGTGAGTTGAGCTGTTGCATTGGATTTGCGGAGCGTCGGAGGAGAGCCTTGGCATTGGTGGAGTTGTCTCTGTCGATCTAACTTAACTTTGGACTCTACACTCCACAAGAAGACGCTCTGATCGAACACAATCCACAAATGGAAACGCTGACTGATTGGGTATAGGTATCAATAAGTGCTCAACAGCACTATCCCTCGAAGAAGCGCTCTGTCCTTCGACCACGGGGACACTGTCCATTCTCATTGCAAATGTCATAAAGTCCTTCCTCCCAACCAGCTCTTCAATACACATACCGAAACGTCGGTTTCTTCTCCTGATCCGTCAAATCCGCCCACGTTTCTTCGCTATCTTCCAGACCCGCGGTGGCATCATCGTCAACCTTGCCATAGATACGGTCTCTCCTCTGCAAATCCAATCAGCACACCATCGATCATCACAACAGGATAAGAAAAGGACCACTCACCTTGTTCACAAGAAAGTAGTACACCCCAATCAACGCCACCATCAAGATCAACCCAGCCTTCAGCCCAACCAGCGTGTTCTTCGCCGTCATATACACCGGCGCCTCGTTCTTTCTCACAGCATACGGACCCGCCAGACTGCCCAATCCATGAGCGATGCTGATCACCACGACCGCGTAATTCCGCTTCGTGTTGCCAGCGATATTGGCCATTGTCCATTGGAATGACACAGACCCGCAAATGGCCGATGTCGTCGTCAGCCATATACCCGCCAAGTGGAGGCCGGCAAGATGTTTCGGACCGTAAGCGAGCATGCAGGCGCCGGCGAGAGAGCCGCTGAAGCCGATGAGGCAGGCGCAGACTCGGTTCAGCCAGTGGCGTCGGATTGCGTAGCTGAGGGTTATGGTGACGAAGATTGAGATTACGCCGTTGGGAATGTGGAGGAGGGCGGCCTGTTTGGATGTGTAGCCTACAGATGAGTTAGCTTTGCAGTCGATGCAAAATCTGACGGACTGGAAACCATGTACCTAAACCCTTGATCAATGTAGCCGCGTATGGAGATAAGAGACCAGACGAGGCGCTGTAGGTAAAGAGGAAGAGCGCAAGCATATGCATCTGCGGATCCTTGAGAAGGGAGAGCATATGTGCTGGGGAGAATCGATTGGACGAGACACCGGTGGCGTTCGAGGCGATGTGGTGGAGCAAGGCGCGCTTTTCCGGGATGGTGAGGAATTTGGCCGACATGGGAGTGGATGGGAGGAAGAACATGGCGATGCTGGCGACGACGATGCTGAACGAGCCGATGGTCAGGAACATGATGCCTGGGATGGGAATGAGTTAGTTTGTGTCGTCGGACGATGTGCTCTTGCAGATATGTTGAAGGTCCAACCAAGACTTACGCCAGGACTCAATGGAGTTGGTATGCACATTCTGGAACCCAAACGAGACCAGCCCTCCTATTGCTCCCGCCAGACCGGCCGTGCAATGTATATATCCGAAGCGGAGAGCCTGCTCGTCCCTGCGGTAGAATCGACTGAGGATGAGCGACACGGCTGGATTGATGCAAGCATTGAAGAAACCCAGCAGGATGCGGCATGTCAACAGGCCATCATAGCCCTTGACACCGGCGATGGAAGCCGTGATCTATGGTAGCGGTAATCAGCCTCAGCGGCGTGGTCATAAGAGTTTGGGGAATCTTTACCACGCCCCAAATGATCATGCTTCCCGACAGCAGGGGAGACGTCGGCACTTTGTTCAAGATGTAGCCCAGAAGAGGTAGCACAGCGAGGTAAGCCCACCAGACTGCACTGACGCAGTTGTTCCGTTGGTCTCCATTCAGCTTGAGATCTTCCGGAAGACCCATTACCATCGCGTAGCCTAGTAGCGACTTGTCGAGAAACTCCACAAAGCTGATGCAGACTGTGTGCTGGGTGAGTGGAACGTTTACAGTCAACGAGGGGAAAAGGAATGCGCGCACGGAGAAGGGGAACGATCCGCCGGTCGACTTTCCGTCGGATCTTCTTGAGGTCCGCCTCGGTGACGATCTCTTCTTCGCCGGAAGATGCATACTGGGTGAGAAAGTAGTATGCGTCGTCGACTTTTGCATCGGTCTTCGTGCGCGTTTGCGTTCGTTCGATCGTTTCGACGGTAGGCTTTTCGACTTCGGGCTTCTCCTGCGTCCTGAACGACGACATGATTCTCGTCGGTGCGGTGCTCGGTAAGAGGCCTCATTGAGGCGTCAAGGTGAGAGCCACAACTGTTTATGTATCGCCGCGCCATGAGGCAGCATCATTGCATGGACTTGCTGGGGAGAATGAAGCGGTCAACGAGTCAGGTTTTCGTCGATGCGTTGACATTGAGAGCACCCTGACGACGGCACTTTGATGAGCAGAGACTGGAATTAGCGAAAGCTCGGGCGTCATTCAGTGCTGTGTTCACCGCACCGGGTTTGACGTGTGGTGGGATCCCAGGCGCAAGTGCCGAAACCTTTCCTGTAACGGATGTTCCAGGTTGAGCATAACCGCATTAAACTCATAACCAAGCATCCGGAGCATCGCGGAAGCGCGGAGCAACGACATTCCTGGAAGATGCGACAATTAGGAATAAAGAGCGGTGGATGAGGACGATCTTCTGATGATTGGCTTTTCGAGATGAGTGAGTTTTCTTGTTGATCATATGATGTAATGCGCGAATGATCCAAGTGTCCAGGTCTGCAAGTCTGGAGGTCTGGAAGTCTGTTCAAGATGTCGGTCAACGCGTTGCCATCGAACAGAATGAGGTAATGAGGTAGAATCACCTACATGGGCGTGGATGCCGCGGAGAAGGTCGAGCGACGTTCGCCTTCCTACATGGCAAAGCCAAGGCTTTCATGTGTTTCGCTCTTGAAGGTGGTTGCTATGGATTGCCTTCCAAGATGGATAGGGCCGGCGCAAGGACAATTGCCGGTCTCAGATAATGCTCGTCTGGGCAAAGACCGCTGTGCGGTTTCAAAATGGACTCATGCCTGCGATGTGTTGTCGACACGCAGCACTGTTGTGTTGGCACCTTGGAAAGAACGGAGATATCGTCGGAATCCCGGCCGCTCGTTGAATCCAAGCAATGGTAGCAGCGGTCAGTGCCCACCTGGGGGAGATCACTGCTGAACGCATGGCCCAGGTCTGGAGGTTGAGGCGATCGTCTGGCTTGATGCCTACGGCAGTCTTTCACCGCAAGCAGCAGTTTCACCCTTGTAAGCATGGTCCTAGAGTCCGGAATTGCGCCAAGTCTGTTCATTTCGTGCGATTGGACCTAGGGTGATATTGCTCTAGAGCCTGTCCATTCCGACGCGCTGTGGTGCTGCTGAGGCTGTATCGCAAGTAAAGTATCTTCGCAATTCAGTGCTGTCGTCGGCGGTCTGCCTTCTTGGCCATTAAGGTGGTAAAATAAGAATTACCACCACCTTCTGCACGCTACTTTCTTGATCCTCCTCCATCTAGGTAGTGTCGCCGCTTTGTTCGGTCCGCTTCATCACTTCGCCGTTTCCTGCTGCTTCAGCGCATCCAAATGCCACTCCATGACCTTGTCGAATATGCCCTTCCCGCCAGTCTCAATCACGTCTCCATGACACGGAATCAGCCTGTCGAAGTCCCACTTCGCGATCCTACCGATACTCGCGTTGAATCCCTTTCGATCTCCCGCCGATGTGCCATACCAGATCATTCTCCTCTGCCATGTCGCCTCGCCTCTTGTGTGCATGAGTCCCGCGAAGATCTTGGTCAACAATCCTTGGGTGGGTGAGACGCCGGACTTGCTCATCTGCTCGGTCGCGGGGAGGTTGAAGAGGATGTCGGCTTGGGTGAGGGTGCGCGATGGCTTGTGGAGGAAGGCGAGCTCTTTGTTTGCGTGCGCGGAGACGTATTCGATGTCAAAGTCGGCGTCGAAGTCGGGAAAGACGGTCGTGGGAGCGGGATGCGGTTTGAAGAGGTGCCATGTTGCTGTAGAGAGGGAAGGGTAGGATTGCTTGGAGCGGTACTCTGGGAGGGTATCGGGAGCGAGGATGGTGGCTTGCGGGTAGGCCTGGAAGAGTGTCAGTGAATGTTGATGAAGAGGATGCTTGGAGGATGAACACATACATCATGCCACGCCTCCAGAAAGATATGGTGTTCTTGATCTGGAGCAACGATGTACTTGACGGGACCTCCAAGCGATGCTGTCGTCTCTTTTACGGAGTCTGTCAAGGCGACTGGCGAGAAGATGGCGAGAGATCCGTTCTGCAGGCGAACAAGAGTGCCTCGTCCTCCGATGCTGATACGTCCCATGCGTTGGAAGGGAGTGCTGAACGTGACAATGTCGGGCGTGACCTTGCGAATTACCATGACCTTTTCCGGATCGGATGGGATGAGCTTCTTTGCGCCGGAAGCCATGTCGGAGAGCTAATGAGGGCGAGTGATAATTTCAACGGAGGGTACGTTCGTGGAGGGTCTGGCGAGTGTTTTGCTGGAGTTGTTGTGTGAGCGGATGTTGATGTTGAAGGAAGAGAAGAGGAATACGAATCGCAGGCAAGAGACAAACAAAATCGCCTTGACGTCACGCTGTACATGTCGCCTTACGGCCTTGATGCGTGGCTCACGGAGCTCCGAGAACGAGGTACGATTGATGGCCGTGACATTGCAATACAGAGTAGTGGTCTAGCAGGCCGTATGAGCACACGTCGAAACAACTGCAGTAGTCACTAAAAGACAGCTCCGAGCCGTGAAGGTCAATGTTGCTGCTCGTCTCAACCTTCCAGATCGACGCCGCTGTGCCGCAAAGATCTCGCGGGACGGGATGTAAGTTCACAGTGCTTACCTAAGCATTATTTGCGGACCGCCTGGCGCGAAGTCAATCGCTTGTATTCTCTCGGCGTCCAGCTTCTTTCTTTGAGCAACCCGGACCATGCTACGCTTGAACATCACGCGAGCAAGTCCTGCATGCCAGATCCTCACAAGCGTAAGATGTCCTTGCGTCTCTCGCGTCTCTCCAATCCAAACCCATGCGGTCGGCGATGCTAGTCCTCGTTCACCATTCTCAACAATGTCCCACGAATCGCCAATCAAGTATCGCTGGATCGATGGGGTGGAACGACTGGAGTTGTACGAGCCTGGCGGCTATCACCCGGTCATGATCGATGACTTACTGCACAATCGCTATCGAATTGTGGACAAACTGGGCTATGGTGGATATTCCACCGTCTGGCTTGCTCGAGACGAGATGGCCAAGCGTTACGTCGCAGTCAAGATTGGCATCTCGAGCCCGTCACCGTCACGACGAGAACCTGAAATCTTACAAGCACTACATGCCTCAACTTCAAGCCCAGACGATGCGAGTGCAAGCGCAGGACTACCCAGCGTTTCTGATCTATTCGACATTCACGGACCGAACGGCACACATACATGCTACACGTTAACGCCCGCCCAAGGCAATCTCAAAACAGCATCGTTCAGTCGTCTCTTTCCCGTCCAAGTCGCTCGCGCTTTGGCTGCGAAACTCGCTACTACGATCGCGTTCGTCCATGCACGAGGCTTTGTTCATGGAGGTCCGATTATGCCGCATGTCCAACCCCTCGGTCAATACTGACACATGCTCTAGATCTTCACCTTCGAAATGTGCTAGTGGGTCTTCCATCGACGTTCGACGAACTCTCCGTCCCGGAATTCAGGGAGGAATATGGCGAGCCTGAAATGGTGCCCATCACTCGGATCGATGAGAAACCCCTCACACCCCACGTTCCAGCCCAAGCCGTAGTGCCTCTTTATCTGGGAAAGAAAGCTCAAGATTTTACCTTGGCCGACGCTCACGGCTTGATCCTCGGTGACTTTGGCGAGGCATTCTCTCCAGCTACGGAGCATCGCCTCGGCATGCAAGCCAACATTCCTCTGGCCAAAAGAGCACCCGAGGCTCTTTTCGAACCACGCGGACCGTTGTCGTATCCATCCGACATCTGGAGTCTTGGACTCGCCATTTGGGACATACTGGGCATGAAATTCATCTTCAGCGAGGCTGAGACGCAGGACGAGATCGTGGCTCAACAAATCGATGTCTTGGGGTCTCGCGATTTCCCCGAAAGCTGGAGAAAGCAATTAGAACGACAAGGCGAGGACGAACAGTGCACCGAATTTGTGGTACCTCGACAGCCGACCGGCGAGAGGGAATTGTGGCCGAGTCTGAACGATGCATTTGAGGAATTTGTTCAGAAGTATAGAAGGAAACGGAACGCCGCTGGGACTTTTGGAGAGGAAGAGACCCATGCAATTCTCGATCTGATGCGCGGCATGCTGCGGTTTCGACCCGAGGAACGTCTGACAATAGAGGAGGTGCTCAAGTCCGAGTGGATGGCGAACTGGACATTGCCTGAGCTAAGGCAATGATACAATGCCTTATCGAGCGACCTTTCTAGTGTTCTAAAAGGTGAAGACGTTCTTCTTCGCGGCGCATTCGACCTGCTCGAATATTGGATTTTCTCTTCGATTGTTATACAGCTTCCAAGCGAATAGGAGCGCAGCGTCAGATGACCTAGCTGTTCGTCTGTACGAGGCAGGGTACACAGACCTGAGCTGCAATTCACTGTTGCAATTCATTCGACCACAGGTCGAGATCAAATGGGCGGCTCGCCGACGAGCTGAGACGCTGATCGACTTGCCGCGAATCGACGAAGTGGACACGAGGAAGTGGACCAATCATTCCTGGGCACAGCCTCCTTCGTAAACAGGTGCTGTCCCCAGAACAAGAATCAGAGCCTGCTCCTCGAGGGCGACCCTAGCACTTCCGGGCCAATGTGAGCTCAAGGAGATGGCGATAGAAATGGCGATATTTGCTCAAACAGAGCATGTGCGGGGTCATCGTCGCTAAGCGCTGACTCCTGCATGCAGCAGGCGGTTCGTTCAAGAGCGTATCTACTCTCAAGATGCCGCAGTTTTACGGGTATCTTGGTGCCTAGGACGTTCGTGTCCTCTGCTTGTCCATTCGCATTGCAACCATGGCTTCAACTGGCGGAGCGAACCTTGTCAAGTACTTCTTCTACGCGGGCAACACAATTTCGAAGCAAAGGAAACAGTCCCTCATTGCGTTGGCGTATGCAACGGCTCGGGACCAACAGCTAGCACCAAAGGCGATCCTCATCCGGTATGTGCCAATGTACAGTACGATGCCTTCGCATAGCTTTGACAATCACGATGTATGATAGCGCCGACATCCATGATACGACAACAATCAACGGCAAACGGCAGAAGGATCCCAATGGTTGGCATGGCACCTTTGCCTTCAAAGACAGCCAGCAAGTCCAGCAAGAGTTCCACGTTGCGACGCACGGCTATACGGAGGGCAAAGAGGACTTCGTCCTAAAGGAGGCGACCCACACGCCCGAGAAAAAGGACTCCACACCGAGGCGAGGCGGCAAAGTTGTGTGGCCGGACGAGGACGAATTGGAGGAATTTGAGGACAGCCCTATCGCATATTCCCATTTGCCGGATCAGGCGGGGAATAGCTGAACATGATTGATCTTCGGCCAAAAGTTGAGCTTGTTGGTGGGCTGAACCTCCTGCATCCATGACGTTCAGCTGGGCGCAGTACCTGCGGAATGCTGTGAAGCGGATCAGCAAGTCGAATGGCGGGAGCAGTGAAAGGTGCATGGTGGCATCGATGAAATCGTGGGATGTACGGAATATCATCAGCGAGCAGAGCGTTCTTTCCCGCCCTTACCCTATACCATTTCTTTACATGATCTTGTCCAATAGCTCCCGCTTAGCCGTGGCCACCACACATCCTCTGCCCAGTTCACGAATGCTCTCGGTCCCGTCACGACCTTGCACGCTTCCAGCCAAGTCGCCGAATCGATCCCATCAGTGTAAAATGTCGCCCTATTCTCAACGCGTACAAGCGGATGGCCGGTTCCTTACACACGTTCAAGGCTCGCCGGCGCTTCTTGACGCTTCTTGTTGTTGTATATCGTTGATGACTTCGCACTGGACTCACTCTCGTTCCATTGGCTTCATACGTCCGCTTATGTCGCAGTGAGAGGTCTAAACTCGTGGCGGCATCATCACTCTTGCTGACAGGGCAAGCGTGGTCCTTGAGCCAGCTCAATGTGTCAACATAAGAACCTGGAAGGCATTGCCAGTGCGTACATTGAACGGGGAGCGCAAAGGCTTATATCTGCGGGCCGGACCGAGCTCCGTCTTCACTTCCTCATGAATCATGAGAACCACTTTGACGTCGACAACCAACCTCACGTCTGCTTTGCGTTGACATTGCCCGACAACAAGGCCATGTTGCTCACATCTTCCGCCAGCAGGATTTCCCTTTCACGGCTATTGTCTCTCCCGCCGGCGATACGACGAAATATCTACTCGACTGTATCCGCCTCCACATCAACACCAGAAATCTACGATGTCGTCTGCATTGGAGGCGGTCCCGCCGGCCTCTCCCTGATCTCCGCCCTCCGATCCAGTCCTTCTACAAAACACCTCAGGATCGCACTCATCGACGGACAAGACCTCACTGCGAATACACCGAACGATCCAGAAGTGTTTTCCAATCGATGCTCCTCCCTCACTCCATCGTCCGTACGATTTCTCCGAAACAATGGCGCCTGGGACCATGTCAATACATCAAGAGTACAGCCGTATCATAGCATGGATGTATGGGATGGCGTGAGTGGGAGCAAGATAAACTTTGATCCTTCAGACGGCTCGTCAGTCATGGGAAGCATTGCACAACTATTGCCAGGAAGTCAACTGGCGCAGAGCTGGAGGTCACAACCGGGGATGCAGGAAGTGGCTACAATGTGCGAGAATACAAATCTTACATCGGCACTGCTCAATCGATTAAAGGGCGAACCCTCGCAGTCTCTCACCACACTTCCCAAAACCCGCGTACAAGACATCTCCTTTGGCGCTGAGCCATCCGAGGATGCGAACACTCCAGATCTTTCGCAATGGCCGATAATAACCCTGCCAGATAACAGTACAATTGCAGCTCGTCTCTTGGTTGGAGCCGATGGTGCAAACTCTCCCGTGCGTGCATTTGCCAACATTCCAGCTCCTGGTTGGGACTACCCTCAACACGGCCTTGTTGCAACGCTGTCCCTGGACACCACATACCCTGCCGATGTCCTCCGAACCGCCTATCAACGCTTCCTCCCGACTGGACCCATTGCTCTACTGCCACTGCCTGGAAATAAAGCCTCGCTCGTCTGGTCCATCACGGCAAAGCATGCGGCATATATCAAAACACTCCCTCCTGCTTCCCTCCTACCACTTCTCAACGCGGCCTTTCGTGTCGATCCCATTGACCTGGACTACCATCTCACCAATCCCTCCGCATCGTCCGAAGACCTCGCCTCCGACCTCGCCTGGCGGGAATCCATGACATCTCCATCAGCAACGGGCCTTCCATCATCTATCCCACGAATCAACGCCGTCCAACCCAACACTCTCGCCTCCTTCCCACTTCGCCTCCGCCATGCAGACACCTACACATCCCATCGCATCGCCCTCATTGGTGATGCAGCGCATACGCTACATCCACTTGCCGGCCAGGGTCTCAACCTTGGTCTCGCGGACGCAGAATGTCTTGCGAGATGCATCGCCCGAGGAGCCGACACGGGGATGGATATTGGCACGGCGTGGTGTTTGGATCAGTACAACTCCGAACGATGGGCGGCGAACAATGCCGTCATGGGAACGGTCGACAAGCTGAGCAAACTGTTCTCAGTGCAGAGTGGGCCTGTGGTATGGGCGAGGAGCTTTGGATTGGGCGTGTTTGATCGCTTGGGGTTGGTCAAGGGAGCTGTGATGAGGGCGGCGGCGGGGAGGTGAGAGTGGTACGAGGAGGAGGGACGAATTGGAACAACGTGAGTGAGAATGACAATAGCAATTCACATCATCAGCTATGTGCAAGGCGTCGAGTGCCGCCCACCTCCTTCAGCGACCATCAGACTCCTGCTTGACGGACTCTCGTCTCCGTAACTTCCCCAATATCGCATCCCCGCCGTCCATCTATCAAGCTCCATCCCCTGCGCAAGCCCACCGTCCCGCCCCGTGATTGCATGATCATCCGCCGGGACCTGGTTGGGTGAGACTGCAACCCAGTGATCACTCCATGATCTCTTGTGCGTCAAGAGTCCGTTGCGACACTTGTGTCCCAAAAGGCCGAAAGCGAACGTAAGTCCCGAGACGGTTCGATGTTCGCTGAAGTAACTCTGAGCCTGAATACCTGGTCCCGGCAGTGTTGGGGTATTGTGTACCTGATCACAGCAGGTTCATCGCCGTACCATCGTCATCAGCTTGAATCGCTTCGTATCTTTGGGCGGTCATTTCAAGAAGCTTTTGCCTGACACTTGGAGTAAACGGGCAAGGTTTCCCGCATGAGTTTGTGTCGAGGAAGGTGCCAAGGTGGGTTTCGGGCTTTCTTCGGCATGCTTACTAATGCTACTACCATCTCCTCCTGGCTTTGAGCTCTTCCTCTCTCGACACTACCGCAGAACTCGACATTACCACGTCATGTTGCTCGCCTTCCGCCTGTGGATCTGCAAAACGCTATTTGGCGCGATCGGTGCTCCCGGCTGGCCAGTGGGCATCAAAGTCAGTCCAAGTCGATTCATCAAATGGTCCCGCAACATGGCCGAAGTCGAAGCCATGGCCTTTGTCGCCGAGCACACCTCCATTCCAGTCCCGAGGGTATACCGCATTCATCTCCACCGCGGCCGCATTGGCATCGAAATGGAGTGGATCAATGCCGATTGTATCTGCGACTGCTGGAGATCCCTGACCGGCGCCGAGAAAGAGAATATCATGACGCAGTTGGCCTCGTACGTCGCCGAGCTGAGGGCGCTCCAACCTCCGAAAGATCGAGAGGCTGTCGTCTCATCAGCCTCTGGCGGTCCCTGCTGGGAAATCCGCCTCGGAAGCCGTCCTTTCGGTCCATTCACGACGGTAGACGATTTTCACACTTGCGTCCGCGGTGGCATGCCAATGGAGTCCGTCGAGAAGACCTTTGGACCACTGGTCGTCGACTGTCATGAGCGCAATCACGCCACGCGCTTCACTCATGGCGATCTGTCGATCAATAACATCATGGTCCGTGGCGGGAATATCGTGGCCATTCTGGATTGGGAGTGTGCGGGTTGGTATCCGGAGTATTGGGAGTACACCAAGGCGTTCTACAATCGATACGACTTTCCGGACTTCTATCGAATGATTGCGGAGAAATTCACGGCATATGAAGATGAATTGACCGCTGAGCGAACGTTGTGGAGATGGTTTAACCAGCCACTTGATCAGCCTACTGGCTGAGGACTGACAGTCGTGGTGCGGAGGTGGCTGTGATATGCTTGGTAGGTCCGGACATCGTCGAGAACGCTGGTTTCGATGTACGTGCTTGACACTGCGCCTGAGATACGTCCCTCCTGTCACATTCGATCGACCTGGCCTACACACCACTCCACATTCGAGCCAATCCTCCTATATGCGGGCGTGGACAATACACAGCTTGACACTCAGTCCACTCCCGTGCTTCCTCATCCACTCGGCCGCCTCTTTCAGCTCAGAAGAGCTCCCAATGCGCCACGGCTCCGACTTGCCACCATCCCGCGTGTAGATGATCTTCTTCCTTCCATCGTCCTCGAATCCAGCCGTGGCCCACAGCAGATAGACGAGTTTCTGATAGTTCAAGTACTCGTGCAGCTCATCGGGACGAGCATCCTCGGCGTTTGTCAGAAGATCTTTCCAGGGGATGTGGAAGATCTTGGGAGCGCCATACGCAATGGTGAATATGAAGTCCGAAAATGCGACGTTGCGGAGAGTGGAAGACTTTCCTTTTCCGTCTTCGGTATCTTCAGTTCCCTTTCCCGTTCGCCCATTCTTCTCTTGGTCGGACTCTTCCAGCAGATTGGCCAGGCCGGCGAGCTTGCGATGCTTCCTGTACGTCTGAAAGCACTGCTCGATGATTATGCTTTCTTCGAATATGTGTCTGCATTGCTCGAAGTGGCTCAGACGTAGACTCCCACCCAGCGCCAGCGAGAGTTCGCGAAATGTGGGATGCTCATTGATCTTGAAGCGGGCCACGATGAAGGCGGCGACTTCTTGAGGGGTGAGCAGAAGGTTGTCGATGGCTAGATTGCGGTGTCAGTCGTGGTTCTTCGAGGATCGGGTCCTGCGCATGATCTGTGACGCTCACCGAAGCCTGGTCTGGTCTGGTATTTGAAGTTTGTAGCGATGCTGTCTTCGAGCTCACGCCATTGCTCCTCGCTGAAGCTGAGAGAAGCTGCGGAGTTCGAGCCCGCCGTTTGCGGGCGTTTGGACATGCTGACTGATGGCGGCGGTGCTGGTGACAGTGACGATGGCGTTGATGAGACCGCTGACGACGGCGATGATGGCGCTGATAAAGGCGGTGATAACGCTGATGACGGCGCTGATGGATGTGATGGCGGTGACGGTAGTGGTGAAGGTGTGTGAGGTGGTGAAGTGGGAGCTAGAACTCAGCTTTGACAAATGGCGTTTGTCACTTCCCCATCTGTCGTTGCCCGTTCTGCTGCGGCGGACGTCAGTCGCTGCCTTACGTTACCGTCGAGCTTCGTAATCGTGCACGGTCAGCGGTATATCGCCGAAAGCAGAGATCATCGCCCTCAGCGACCAAATATTGCTTCATTACGTCGTCCGGCATACTTATCAACATCTACCTCGCAGTATACCCTCCATCCAACCGAACATCCGTCCCATTAATATTCAACGCATCGTCCTGCACCAGAAACGACACAATCCTCGCGACCTCATGCGGCTCCGCAAATTTCCCTACACACACACACACCGCGTCAGCACATCTCACCCACTGCATCTCAAACACCCCTTCAAAGAAACTCACCCGTCGGCACCGCAGCCTCATACTTCCCCCTCGCCTCCACATCCGCCCAAGCCTTCTTCCCCAACTCCGTCCACACCGGTCCCGGACTGATCGAGTTCGCAGTGATACCCCTGGGTCCCCACTCGCTGGCCATACACTTTGTCAACCCGATGAGTCCCGCTTTACTCGCGCAGTACGGGCCGTGGTTATGCAGCGCGACATGGCCCGCTTGGCTGGCGAGGTTGACGATTCGGCCGCCGAGGATGGGGGAGGAGGGGGAGGACTTGGCGGCTTCCTCGCGGGCGGAGAAGTAGAGGTTCGCAAAGGCTTGGGCGGTGAGGAAGGGGCCGTGGGTGTTGATTATGAGGTGCCGGAGGGCGTCGTCGGCGGGGAAGGATTCGAGAGGGTGGAGATTGACGATGCCGGCTGTGTTGATTAGGATGTTGGGGAAGGCGACGGCATCTTTTTTGATTTGGGCAAAGGCGGCTTGGACGGAGGAGTGGGATGCGATGTCGCATTCGTAGGTCGTTATGTCGGTAGAGGAGGAGGATGAGTCGGGGAAGTGTTTGGACAGGGTGGATGCTACGTTTTTGGCTTCGAATGGGGCGTAGAGGAGGGCTACTTTTGCGCCTTGGGAGCGGAGGAGTTGAGCTGTTACGGTGCCGATGCCGCCTGTTGGTGGAGGTTATCAGTTGGTTTGGTGTGGATGAGAGTGTATGGCGGTGACGTACCCAGTCCTCCGACGATGATTGCCAGTCGAGATGACAACGCCATATCGAGATCAAAAGTCTTTCGGCCAATTACGAAACGATAGAGTCAGGTGAAACTGCTTTGCATTGGCCTGGTAGAGCGAAGTGAAGTGAGATCATCTCCGCATGTGGAAAGCACTACCTCGGCTTTTAGCGCCTTGGCTGACGGATAATGGGCCTTGTAGCAGATCATGCTCCCCGAAGATGCTCCGGAAGACAGACCTTGCGAATTGAAAGTCGAGAGAGTGTCATTTGACGTACATAATCTCATTCAGCAGATCTCTTCCGAGATTTGAAAAAATAAAGAGAAATCATGTCTTGACAACCCGGAATACTACAGCCAAGCCGCCAGGTTGATATCTGATGGCTTGCAAGCACTGGATCATGCTATTTTGCAGCTCGGAGAGTGCCGATCGCAGCAGGAGCAGTGCGGAGGAGAATGTCTCGTTCCGATCGAGGCATATCGTGTTGGTCGTGATCCTGTGTCAGCTGTTGGAATCCACGAAGGTCTCTGCTTCCTCTTCCCGCACAGTCCTGCCGAGCATTTGGCCAGAAGATATTGATGAACTTGCATTGGACTAGCGGCGGCACCATGCGAGGCCACTTCTTCCATCGAGTAATTCTCCAATCGGGATCGTGAGCTCGTTGTCTTGGACAGCAGCTATAGCTGGGGTATGAATCCCGCTGCGATTCCGAGTGCGGTTCCTTCTGTAGCCGCGATGTGCTGGGACAAGACACAGTGATACAGTGACGCAAACATCGTCTCTCATCGCTTGTGAGCACTGATGCCAACGTGTACAGCAAACAGACCGAGTAACAGCTGTAGACACAGTAATCCTTGTCAGCTTCCACCTGCTGTTCACAGGGATATCGTTCCAGCAGCGCGCAAAGGACAGGATGCCCCAGAAGAGGGAACACGTGTAAGATGGAAGACAGGAAAGCCCAGGAAAGCATGCACAACTTACCGCCATCACCCCACACCCAATAGTCATAGTCTCCCACCCTCCCGCCCACACCTTCCCTCTCGCCATGGCCGTCTGCTGTCTCCAAAATCGGATCCCACCCAGCAGTGCCGTACACAACGCTGCGACTTGCAGGATCACTGCGAGTGGCATGCTGACGATGAAGTAGCCGAAAACTGGATGCGGGTTGGGAGCGTGCTGGAGTCGCCAGAATTGAGCGATGATGATGCCCATGATGGAGAGTGCGAGGGAGGTTCGCAGGTAGCCGAGGAAGGTTCTTTCGTTGGCTGGACGGGCGTGTTAGTGGGATGGTTTGCTCGGCGAAGACTGCTTCACCCACCCAAGTGATCTCTACAGTCCACATGCGGAACCGAAAGGTAGACATTTCTCTTCCACCACCTTTGCAAACCGTCGTACCAGTGCGCGGGTTTGACGTTTCGCCGCACCGCTGGACGCCAGACATCGCGCAGCTCGGTCGCTTCTCGCTCGTCGTCGGACGAGTCGCCAGCGTGGAGGTGTGCTGGCTCGGGTTCTGGGATGCTGGGGATGTCGCCTGAAGGCTCGTAGGAACGGCGTTCTGGGATGTGCTTCATTGTTTCTTGGTGGTCCTTGTGCGTTGAAGCTGCTGGTCACTGTTCAGGTCGGGTTGTGCATTGGGAGCGCGGAAGGCGGCCACAGCATCGCTCTTGGCTCTTCACGAGTTTGCGCTGGCTTTGTCAAGCGCGATGTTCAAAAGCGATTTCGTCCTCGCACAAACTCATCCGCCACACCGCAGCTTCGCCGACGAGCTTGTCCAGCAAACATCCGGTCGGGTACTTCGGCAACGGACCCCACCTCCGCCAGAGAGATGCTTCTTTTTGGCCATTGCTGTGCCCAGTCTGGGCCGGTCGTGAGGAAGAACCATTGTCTGTGAAGCGTATTGCGAGTTCCATGTAGGAATACGAGTGCAACGCTGTGCTTTGAAGAAAAACAGGAGGTGAGATGATCAGTCATGGCACCGCCGCACCGTTGCGTGAGGTCCCGACGACTCGAATCATGATGCCGGCTAGCTTTGATGGGGCACTTGATGGCAAGGCCGGTACGGTAGTTCTAAAGTTTGATGTCAGAGCCCGGGCATTTGGCTGGGCCCATCCATGGATCTGTTCGGCTTGCGCCACCCTAATAAATCTTTCTGCCCTGTCGTTAAGTACCTTACCACGATCTTCCCGGTACTCAACTGACACAGTCAACGAGCTCCACCTTCCGCTCACCCTCCGACTGACCTTTTCTTCTCTTCTCCCTCACCTCGCGTACTCTCCCTCTGCGCGCCGACGACGACAGCAACGACTCCCTCCCTCGCCGCCGACCCCCGGCATCACCTCTCAGCACACTCCCCACCATGGCGCTCTCCAAGTCCAGCCGAATCATTATCCTCCTGGTGATCGATTCGTGCTTCTTCCTCCTCGAACTCGTCTCCGGATACTCCGTCCACTCTCTCGCCCTCGTCGCCGACTCCTTCCACATGCTGAATGATGTCCTCTCCCTCTGCGTTGGTCTCTGGGCCGTCAAAATGGCAAACAAGAGCTCGGCGCCGAAAATGTACACATATGGATATCAGCGTGCGGAGACATTGGGAGCATTGGTCAATGGAGTCTTCCTCGTCGCGCTGTGCGTGACCATCTTCTTGGACGCTATTCAACGATTCGTCGAGCCGCAAGAAGTTTCCAACCCGCAATTGGTACTCATCGTCGGCTGTCTCGGGTTGGCCTCGAACTTGGTCGGATTGGTCCTGTTCCACGACGTCGGACACAGCCATGGAGGAGGAGGACATGGCCACGATCATGGAGATGGCAATGCGGTGAAGGATGCTGAGGAGGGTCATGCGCACGATCACTCGGGGCACTCCCACTCTCACGCCGCGCCTGCATCTACTGAAGAGCATACACACAACGGCGTCGGGCGCACGTCCAGCGAATCCACCGCTGTCAAGCGTCGTCACAGCCGCTCTCATTCCAAATCATACGTCAACTACGAAGACTTCCCCGGTCCAGCAGGTTTCCGCAACTCCATCATCGCCCACGGTCGTCTTGAAGCTCTTGACTCCGAGGAAGGTACTGATGGTGAGGCCTCCCCTGCCGAGAACGGCAATGTCACCACAGAAGCCGATCCTCTCATCATCGCCTCGCATGCCGGATATGGATCCGTCCCGCGAAAGTCCATCGACCACGCCGAGCACAACCACTCGAAACCTCGCGAGAGCGGATCCGGTGGAGGACATGGTCACTCTCACGGCGATCTCAACATGAAGGGCATATTCCTCCACGTCATGGGCGACGCTCTCGGCAACATCGGTGTCATCGCAACAGCACTCATCATCTGGCTTACGAAATTCCCTGGCCGCTTCTACTTCGACCCGGCCATCTCTCTCGTCATCACCATCATCATCCTCTGCTCGGCTATCCCCCTCTGCAAAGCCGCATCCCGCATTCTCCTCCAAGCCGTGCCTCACGGCATCGAAGTCGACGACATCCGCGATGATATTCAAGACTTGCCCGGTATCGAGTCCTGCCACCACCTCCACGTTTGGCAACTTTCCGACACGAAGCTCGTCGCATCTCTCCACGTCCGAGTCAACTTCAACTTCCGCGCTGAGGGCTCGCAACGATACATGCAGCTCGCATCCGCCATCCGTCAATGTCTGCATGAGTATGGCATCCACTCGTCGACCATCCAGCCGGAGTTTCACCGTGGCAGCGAGTACGAGGGAGACGATGGACACCGCAATGCACCCGCGCCGGGTGAGGGAGGCGATGAGCAGGACTGCCTGTTGGACTGCGGTGATGGATGCGGCGATGGTGGGAAGAGCTGCTGTCCGCCAGCCCAGAGAAATGGGAGCGAGGCGAGCAGTGGTGCTGGGCATGAAGGGCATCGGCATTGAGTGGTCACAAAACTTTCTTTCTGTTATGGCGGCATTTTCTTTTTCCTGTTGAGGGCGGCTGGGTGTGTATATGTATGATGGTGGCTGATTGTGAGGAGTGTTGAGCGAGGCGCAGGCGGTAATTTGATGGCGTAGAAGAAATGTCTGACGATGGGTGATGGGTTGAAGAAGAAGGTGTACAGCCCAGAAGAGTACAGTAAAAACAGAGAGGAGTAGAATGCTTCTGCTGTTGAAGAGGACGGCGGTGTGAGAGATGATAGATAGGAGAAGTATTATCTATCTTACTGAAGCCCCTTCCCATTTGCGCCTTTCGTCTAGGTTGAAGCGGTCTCACTGACTGGTGCGTACTGGTTCGAGCGAAACAGCAATCGATACAATGAGACACGGGTCGTTTTGTGCCGAAGCGGCAGGTCTGGAGGTTGATCAAATTCATCAACCTAGACTTCACTCACCTCTTCCATCAACAACAACAACACCACCACCATTGGGACACCATCATCGCACACTGCGACAGTCAACCGCACCACGGCAGTCAAGGCTCCACCGACACCGCGTTGGAGAGCCTGACGGCGTGCATCACTGTCCGTCAGCTCCGGCCTCCGAACAGCCCATCTTCAGCAACGCGCCAACGTTATCTGAGAGACCATCAACAGTTTCGGCTGCTTCATCCGGCTATCGCAATACACGGCTTTCTCCAGGGATGTCATGGTCGGCTGAGAAGAAAGAGGTAGCACGCGGCGCACTCCATCGTGTGACTGTTGTAGCACAAAGACGCAGAGGGCCATGAGCAAGGGCTGCGTTCCACTCCATTCGACTTTGAGATATCCCTTCGGTGGAAATTTTCGAAATTGGTGATTCTGGTTCCACAGACAATGGACAAGAATGTGCCGTTTTGGGAGGTTTGAAAGTGAGGTTTCCTTTTTATCTATTGTGGACGAGAACATGCTATTTTAAAGGAAGTTTGAGGATTGACGATATCTTTCTACCTATTGGACAGTGGGAAGGAAGATGCTGTCCGGAAGAAGTCTGAGCAGCGACGGTTCCTTTCTATTCAACTGAGGTTCGGACGACAGTGTCCCATCCGGAGAGAGGTCTCTCAAGGTCGACGGGAGCTCCGAGAATCAATTCCACACGCGACAGTGCTCTTTCTCACAGGGAACACGCTGACAGCGTCGACCGCCTGATCAACACCAAGAAGTCCATCGATAGCGTCGAGCCTGAGAAGATAGAGTCTGCTATCGACAGGACGAGAGAGCAGATACAGAGTCTACGGGAACAGCGGGTCATGGATCAGATGAGCATCAGTGTGAAGCCGTGGACGCCGGGCCAAGATGAAGCCGGAGGGAGGAAGATTGTCAAAGTATTGAATGAGAAGACCGGAGGCTCCTTGGAGTACTACTCCTGCGAAGACGAAGGAATACTTGTCATGCCATCGGCCAAAGTGATTGAACGAGCTGAGAAGGAATTGAGAACGATCGACGATCGGCTGGAACTTCTCAAGGAGTTGTTGCAGCTCTTGCAAAGCAACAGCTCGAGGTCTGCATCCAGAGTGTCGACGAACGTCGTGGCCAAGCACGAGAGCAGCATGTGAGAGTCAACGGCTACTTCAGCTCGAAAATCCTCTCAGATTACATCTGCGACAAAACACTCACCACATCCGTCGACCGTGAGTCGCGGACGGTCGCTTGCATGTTCCGTGGTCAGGCACTGCCCAACAAATTTGCTGTCAGTGGATGCAACACATTGCACCTGGGACCAGTGGAGGATACGCTTGATCCTACTTTCTGGATCGATCAGGTCTTCAAGCTTGCGAAAGTCTTATCGTACGACCAGCCGGAGAGCGACGTATACGATCAAGGGCGGCCGGGCTCGTTTTACGCATTCCATTCGGAAATGCTGCTCCTAGCGTCCCTCGTATACCATCATACGAGGATGTTCCTGGACCACGATGAATCTGACGAGGTGAAAAGCCAACAGGATCGCCGCATATTGGCGGCAGTCCAGAGCTGCGAAGCGCCCTCGCTGAAAAATATAAGAGTGAAGATCTTTGTCTGTCAACCCGGCCGGACCAAGGCATATATATGCCCCGATTGCGAAAACTTCCGCAACGTGGTTACAGACAGGTACGGGATGACTGTGGAGCTTCATCAAATCACCCAAAATGATGCCAAGCTCCGCACCTGAGGGTAGTCAATCGATGTCCTCTCACCGGACTTTTTCCTCGCCTTCACTTCTCATCTACTGGAAGCGACCAGGCCGACTGCTACATTATAGAAGGATCAAAACGTGTTCGAACAGACGAGACTGTTCTACTCGCTGCCTCACATCTGTTCCTCAACGCCTCGGACCATGCCCGATGCTCCTTGCCATTGAATCAGATCCCTCTCCGGCCCAGATCTCACAATGACCTCTACCCTCCATGCCACTCAGGCCGACTCCATGCCCCTCAACGATGCTCCTTGGACTGAGGTCGCCTGCATGCATTGTTCAGTCGAAGCTTTGAGGGTGACAGGCGAGAACAACGACACCCGTAAGACGGGAGCCGCGTGGAGGTAGGCTGGGGAGGTGACTCAATATGAACTGGGTGACTGGGTCAACGGTGTCCTGATGCGAAATGCCAATGGAGAGTCCCGACGTACGAAATAGTAGGTCTCCATCCGCTGATTCTGATTGTGTTCTAGGAGCTCTTGTGGCATATGAGTCTATGCCGCTAGTCAACCCGCCCATACGGTCGATGCCTGTGGAGTCTTTACAATACTCGCCATCGAGTGAGTTCATCCCACTCGAATCTAAGCCACCAACGCTGCAGAGCAGCAACGCATCGGAGATGCCATCACCAACGCCGGCTACTTTATTGAGCGCGACCATCAGACCCAATTTCCGTCAGATGTCACCGTCGAGAAGAAAGAGTCATACATGCAAGACAATATCGACATCAAGTGCGCCGGCCTCTGCGTCACTGTGGCCGAAGTGCCCGAGGTATGGGAGCTGGTTCTGCCTAGATTGTCACGGCAAGAGAGACTGGCCCTGCAGGCCACATCTCGGGCCATGCATCAAATCGTGGAGAACCAGACCATGAAGGTCATGCTCCATTTCGGGACTTCCAACTATGCCGTCGAATGCGTCCATCAATGTCTTTGATTGACCTCGAACCATGAAGCAAACATGCGTCTCCATGGTCCGCTCTCCGTCCCAGAAGTTCCAACCATGCCTTCGGGATCGTTCATCAATGCCTTGAATTACTCTCGTACCATGAAGCATATATGCGTCTCCGCCACCCGCTATTCAATTCGGGACTTCAAACCATGCCCTCGGATTCGTCCACCAGCACCTGTAATGACCTCTCGAATCATGAAGCGAATAGGTGACCTGATCTCCACTCTCCAGGCGTGATGGAACCATCACTGTTGCTCGCGGGTTCAACACCTTCAACAAGGAGACCGCTGAGCCACAGGTCACATACCACAACGCGGCCTTTGACCAAGACCACCACGCCCGCTCGGTGGTAACAATTTGCGGTGCCAAGTTCAAGCATGAGGACGACATGGCCAAGGCTCTCGCTGCCGCCGCGTGCCCAACCAAAGGCGCTGATCGCGACCGGGCCCCGGTCGTCAAGATCGAATTCATGAGCTGCGCCTTCCTCGACATCACCACTTTGAGGCGCTTGAATGAGCTCTTCCCTCAGTTGAAGGATGTGGAAGTCCATGACTGTGCGGCGTTTCCGTACCATCTCTTCGCCGCGAAGCCGGACCCGCCAGCTGAGAACTTTCCCGGCTTTTTTCCCGCTGTACCCACACCTACGATCGAACAACAGCTTGGAAAGCTCCCCTTTCGCCGCCTCGACTTCACGTTCTACGAGCCTCCACGACGAGGACCACTCGGAGCCGACACAAAGGATGCATGGCAACAATGGCGCGAAGAGCTAGAATTTCGGCGCTCTCCGCGAAACGCATGTTCTATGGCGACGAATGCAACGACGGTGCATCAAGTCCTGTCCCTGTGAAAGAGACATAGCAACGTTCGAATCTAGCTCCCACTGTGTCTAGATGCCCACCAGAGCGATGGAATCGATCATATACCCACGAGGCGCGTCAAGGGCGTGGAGACAAGGACCGCAACATGAGAATCTGGCAGATGGCGCGAGTCGCTGCAGGGGAGAAGAATTAACTCGAGCTCTTGGAGAAAGAGGAGCTCACGGAGAAGTCGGATCAATACTCGGCCGCAGGATTATCGCACAGAAAGTCCCAGGAAGCTACGACAAAGTCGAATGCTCGACTCGACAAAGACGTCAAGGCTTTGGACTCCAAGCTCCGAACGGCTCATCAAGACCACACTGTCGCCGAAGTGGAGGACACCCGTCTGCAGATCAAGAAAGATAAGTTGGAGAGCGAGATCAAAGCCGCAGGTGAAGACTGGGAGAAGCTTCAGGCAAACGATGCCGAAGTCGACGACCTTGAGGCCACACTTCGAAACAGTTCGCGGGAATACAGTGTTGCTTGGATCGAGGACATACATGCCCAAGAAGCTTCACTTGCGCTCCAGCGAGCTACGGATGATACTCGCAACAGTCATTACACCTTCATGCAGCAGCATCCTGCCGTTGATCGGGACAAAGTCCGTAAGGAACTCAAGACACTGCAGCTTGAGATTGCTACCGCCGAGGCTCAGAGGGACCTGGAGAGAATGCACGTTGACCACAGTACGTCAAAGACCACCTCCATGAGGACGGAGCGTGAGGACGAAGCACAAGACAGCTCCCGTGTCTCACTGGAGACCGCCAAAGGCGACTTTTCCAACGAGATCAAGCTCTCCACGGATCACATGCTCCAGAAATCCGAAGTTGATATCATCCAAGCAGAGACAACACGGCTTAAGCTGGAGAAATCAACTGTCGACTGGGAATTCCAAAAGAGCTCCGCATTGTCCGACCTTGACATCCTCCGTACCCAGTCGTGTCAGAACGAGAGCGCCAACATGATTGGCAAGTCTATTGTCGAATCTCTCACGGTTGCCAAGTCAGGAATCGTTGTCGAGGCACTCACAGACTTTGAAACGCAGCACAAAGATCTTCGGCGGCAGCTCAATGAGCAACAGGACCTTGCCGTACAGATCAAGGTTGCCAATCGGGCCGGGCAGATTGAGGCTCAGTCGCTGGAGATGACCAAGTCTGGAACCGAAATCGAACCGCTGCGGGACTACCCCGCCCTCAACAGAACGGTATGGCGAGCTCTAGAGGTTGCGTCAAGGCCCACTGCGAATACGGTCACAGTTGCTTGGACCATCGTAACGTCAATTACGCCCACAGTCCTCCCGCTGCAGTCATTCAGCCCGCCGTAGTCGTGCAATCTGCGGGCTAATAGCCATACGGTTGATTGGCGTACATGTACCATCAATCCACCCGGCACGCAAACGTGCATGTACGCCTAAGAGAGCTGGCAAAGCGGCATACATGTACCTTTATCGAACCTGCAAGGCTAGCGTACATGTAACCGCACGGCTATGAAGGAGTGTTGATCGCTTGTTTGGATGCCTTTGACAGATCTTCCATGTTGGTCGTGTGCCACGCGGTGAAGTCCACCGTCGCTGCATGCATTGCATCCTCGCGCTCCTGCGCTTCGGCCGCAGCCTTAGCCTTGGCAGCTGTTGCGCCTCTCGTGGCCATGATGGTGATGAAGAGATGTTGATGATTGTTTGATCGAACCTGAAGGGTTTGGAATTGGAGTCATGACTGCCTTAGCCAAGGATTTCATTTCGCGCTAGTATGCACGCTATGACGATCACGTGCGAGAATCACTTGTCTCTTGCGACCAGCACTTTCAGCTTCACCTCGCAGCTAGATCTTTACCTCATGCTACTATCCACAAAGCAACGCATCCACCAACCATCACTAATTCCTCCATGAGCCAAATGAATTCTCAGCGCGATATGGACGACAGCTGCGCATGATCATTGCGCTACACGAGGACGAGGAATCAGTGATCGCGCTGAATGAAGTGTACAAAGCAGACCTGCTGCAGGCAGAAGACGTGCCCATACTCATGCGCCAAGTTGACAAGGCGCATTTCACGGGCCTTATCCATGATCACAAAATCGCCGCGATTTTGCCTACTGGCCGAGGGCCTCCATTTCCTGGCGGTAGGTCACCCTTCCGTCTCCACGACGACGCAGTGCTCAAGCCCAAGCTCGTTGAAAAGACAAAGAAGCTCAGTAAAGAAGCAGAAGCCACCGGCGCTTCCATGGTGCCACCACGGCTCGCGCCACAATGCAAACGTGACGGGCAGAACCTGTACAAGCTGGTGAAGGACAGCTACCTACAAGACGATCCACTTGCGCATTATCCATCAACCACCAACGAAACTGCTTTCGACTGCGCTGCCATGTTGTACATGCAGAGAGAACTTGCGGCGAAGAAGGCAACAGAACAGGACAATTGGGAATCGTAAACACATCCGGAGTCACATTTGCGAAACAAACGATGGAGTCTCAGCCTTCCTTCGTCGCTCAGCAGAGCCTGGTGGGTACCGAAGCGACGATTCCTGGTGCGAACTATAACCTGCCTGAGGAGGATGACCTCTGGCTCGTTGGTGCACTCATCGACTTCTTTATGAGACTTGCGGCGGTTAACACGATGCGTGAATCGAACATGACAGCTTTGAAAATCTCTTCTTCTTCACCTCCTTTCCTGACCATACGTCGTTGCGGCCTGACCTAGGGGAGCAAGATGTGCGACCCCGGTTGAAAGGAGAGCTGTGAGAAAGTTGAGACTGTGAGACGGTTCGGCGACGCTGCGCGTGGGGTAGAATGAGGCAAAGGCTCAATGACAGCCAAGAGCGACCGAGGATGTACGATGAAGAAAGTATTGAAAATGTCCGTTTTTGTCCACTCTCAGTGGACCACTTTCCACACTTTTCAAAGAAGTGCTTTTCGCGTCGAACACTCTCCAGTAGCGGATGCCGTATGAGATCCCGTAGAAGCTGAAAAGATGAAGTCGCGTTGAGTGTTAGCGTGGTTAGTAAGCTGAAAAGGGGTGGGCTAAAACTTCGTCACATGCAAACATTGTGCGCACTTCATCACCTTTTCATCAACAAAATTTCGATCCAAACCTCGCCGCGGACGGCGCGCATCTCTCGTCTCGACCGTCGACGACTCTCCACGTCGATCAAAGATCATCAGCTCCATCGCAGTGATCTCAAGATTTTCACCGTCCAGCCACCTTCCGCCAGCGACAGCGAATACAGCGAATCCGACCTCCAGCGCCCGCCCGCCATCACAAAACTTCCAAATCATCCAGGAAGAGGTCAAAGACCGTCAAGATCAGCGTTGCCACGCACAAGTGCATTACGAAGGTACGCCGCCAGCTTCAGCGACACCTCAGACAGTTTATCCAATGAGTCAACTGACAAGAACCCACGTGCACAGTGGCCAAATGTCAAATCCTTGCAGCATGGCAATACGCGCACTGCCACGCCGCGAGTTGGCGAAACTCGAGCCCGGAGATGCCGAGCAGGGAAGCATACTTTACCACGGCTGCGACTTCGAACAATGGACAGCAAATACCGGCTCTGCGTTGAGATATCTTGGTCTCGCAGACTTCGCATCACCGGGTCATCGTTCGGCACTTGCTCCTGATTGGATACAGGCAAGAGCCTACCAGATCATCACCGACCGGGTAGAGCGCGCCATTGCATCCAGGCTCCAAAGGCACGATCAGCTACGTCGGGGTACTAAGCACCTCTGGGCTCTTCTTCAAAAATACTCACAGCCCTTCAAATTCATGGATTTGCCGGTCGAGCTTCGAGTAAAGGTGTATGAATTGCTCCCGAAGATGCGCAGCCTCCGTGGGCGTTTCCTTGGAGGCAAACAGCGAACCGAACTTCCGCCGGTTCTGACAGTCTGTCGTAAGATTCGCAAAGAGGCGCTGCCGGTGTTATTTTCGCTGGCGGGATTCAGTGAGTCTTGCCTTGACGCAACGCCGGACAACAGCATTCCGGAACTGCGGACCAGGCTCATGAGCTTGAACTGCGGCTTTCCTGCTGGAATGTTGCAGCATATCCGGCGGTTCGACCTCTGTCTTGGAAAGTACGAACCCTTCCCCGATTCCGACAACAGGTATGCCCACATAGAGTTCAGGCTCTGCCCAGGGTCCGGGCTCAACATCGCCAATGAGGCGTACGGACAGTGTGGACTGACGGACGAGTCTTTGGAGAAACTTCACGAGGCAATGGATCAACTCGAAGAATTCCGCAGTGCAACTTCACTTCAAGGCGAGCTACTCGTCATGGTGGCTTTGGCCACGATCGCTCTGTACGAGAAGGGACTCATCAAGTGCGACGGTGCCTCGATCTAGCATGGTCAAAGAATGGAAACAAGGATTCCAAACCCACAGATATCTCACCAGAAGAAGGAAAAAGGACAAGCGAGGGAGGATTGTATGTGGGACGGAGGAGAGCCAAAGGCTACAATCGATCGCCAAAGGCAGGATACAGCGGTGACCAAAGGTCGAAGAGCGCACGATCCGTAGAGAAAATGAAAGTTCATCTGCAACATCGTCCTATCGCAGTCCTGCTCCATGCCCGATATCGAGCGTCTCGCGTCACGAACGACCCGCGGAAAGAGTGTTTGCCATTCCACTCTGAATCGACGCAAACCACGCATTCCGAATTTTTCTCGAAGCTGCATTTTAAACCTCTGCCGTGCACAGGATCCTCCAAACATACGAGTCCTGCCCATTGAACCAGAGCTTCAACAGGAAGCTCCAAAGTGTATGGAGGAGATTGTTGACTCCACCTTGCAGTGCTGTGCCATCGCGAGCAAACTTCTTCTGGAAAGGGCAAATATTTTCCATTCACAGTGGACTATTACGTGGGATACGAGAACTTTTAACCAAACAAGCCTTTCCAGCAGACATGCATGAGACTTTGCTTGTGGTAACAAAGTAGTCTCTGCACTGCTTTGGACATGGTTAGTGGTAAGGTTTGCATATGCTGAGCGATGGTCTGATACCAGAAGCGTTGCTTGGCCGGAGGGTAAGATACCTGCTGCTTCAGACGGTCAGAGGCAACGTACGCAAGTATTAGATGCTCACTCAGTAGTGGGCGTAGGAGTCAGACCGGAGACGTAGCAGCGCGAGCTGGCGATGCAACGGAGGGCAGACGACAGGATGGTTGAAGCGCAGCCCTTGAGTTCCTCAAAGCGATCTGGTGCTCCAGCACTGCCCGTGCTAGGGGAAGTTGCAGAGTAGAAAGCGCAAAGTCGCCTTCTTCCATTTTTTAGTCAGCTTGTTCTTGCTTCTTTCATCTTTTGCAAGCTCGGCCAACTTCACTTCATCACCTCTGTCGACCTCACGCACGCTCAAGCTTCACTGCGAACTCTACCTTCACCTTCCGGTGAAGAGCCACGGCGAGAGACTTGCTCCCACGACTCATCGCTTGGAGGCACCCACCTCGCTGCAAAGCAGGCGCGAACAGTGGCCACGACGAAAACGGTATGTGAGCACAAAGGCCGCGACCAATCAGGCACCACTGCGGTAACTGACTACGACGAGCAGCTCTTGCCATCACTCGGAAAGTCACTTCACTCTTCACCTCCCGTTTCTCGTTCACCATTCAATTCCAACACCTACCGTCCGATAGGAACCGATCCGACACACGAATCCAACATCATCCGCCGCGCCCGACAGATCATGGCGCGTCCTGGAGACTACGAGCTGAGCGGTATTCTCTACGCTGGCTGCGACTTCCATACGTGGCGAGACAGGACCGACGCTTGGCTGCGGCTCCACGGGCTGCAAAGCTTCGTGGCACAGCTCAAAAAGGGCGAAGGCCGATACGGATTGCTTCAACAAAGGTCCAAAGACAAAGCTCGCAACGCCATCTACGAGAGAGTTGATCCCGCGATCATCGGACGGATTTCAAAACCAACTCAGCCGGACGATCACCTGCAAAATCTTTGGAAGCAGCTGGAAGAACAAGCAAAGCCTTTTCGATTCCAGGACCTCAGTCCCGAGCTGAGGTGCAAGATATACACTTCGATTCTGGGCGCCGACAACTCTTACAATCTTTCGGAATGGACACCTTCCTGCTCGCTGCCAGCGATCCTCTCCGTCTGCAGTATTGTTCGCAAAGAGGCAGTTCCTGTCTACTACTCATCCACCGAGTTCCGAGCGACCTGCAAGGTGTCAGGACACACGAAGCGGGGCACTGATAGGACTCGCAAGATGATGACAAGTTGGACGAGGAGCCTGGCACCTGGAGCTTTGCAACATCTGCGCAGTATCAACCTCTACGTTGCCGGGCTTTGGCCGCGGACAGCAGAACCGGCGGAGTCTTTCGGTAATCTTCTGCAGTTCAGGTTTTCGCCGAATGCGGGTCTCACATGTAACGAATGGCAGCCGCCCGATCCACAAAACGCTGTATTGCACCACAGAGCACTTGCTGTTCAGGCAAAGACCATACTGCGAAAGTTGCTGGCGAGGCTTGAGAGATATCGCGAGGTGACACCGTTGCGAGGTGAAGTGCTCGTGATGGCCGTCGTGGACATACTCGAGCTTCTGGAGCATGGCAAGATGGAGAGAGAAGAATGAGATCGTTCCCAAGGAGCAGACGAGAGATAAAGAACTTGCGCCTAGATGCAGGATCGGACGGATTGAGGAGTGTCTCGTAACGGCGACGATGGTATTGCGCATCCAGTTCATGTGGAGGCAGAGAAAGCTTGATGGAAATGCGCAACTTCAGATACAGCACGCAATAGCTATGCAGTCGCTTAAATTGAGTCTATCGTCCACCACTTGCGCAGTATGATATTTATGTTGTAAGAAGCGCCAAGCCTTTCACGTGAAAGTGCCGGGATAGAAGCGCGCTAAATTTGGCGCCCATCTTATTTGCTTTCTGCTTTCAAGAAGCCCAAACTCTTCGCCTCCATCTCCCTCTCGACACTAAACTGCCATGGAGACCACACCGCCGCAAACCCTTTCCCGAACAGATCACAAGACAGTCCCAGTCTCCCTGCTCCCCACACTGGCACGCGCAACGATGACCGATCCTTCAAGCGCGGCGTCCATCATGGCACTTCACTTTGCATCCATGCACATCCAGCAGCTGGATTTGCTCGACGAAGGCAACTTCGACACCGCCATGACCACCATTGACTGTCTCCTTCTCGCCAAGGGCTTCGGCAAATACACCTCCGATCAGCTCGACGTATCACCCGAACGATTCGACTTCGACATCTACGCAGACGTGGTCATCGAAATAGTGCGCTCCAGAGTCAGCCCACACATTCTCGCTCGCCTTCCACTCGACTACGACGACTCCGGCGGATACCCAACATACCCACAATTCTTCAAGAAGCTCAAGGGACTGGCGCAGCCATTCCGTCTCATGGATCTGCCAGCTGAGATCCGCGATTTGATCTACCAAGAGCACTTCACCGACCTTCCTACACAAACAATCCTTCCGCAAGCAGAGCGCTCCTCCATCCCACCCATCATGCAAACCTCAAGCGTTTTGCGCGGCGAGAGCTTCGCTTGGTACTACACCTGCTGCCAGTTCAAAGCGATCGACGTGCTTCTTCCAGGCTCTCGACAAGACTTCGGCTCCGACAACTTCAACATGCAGATTCCGAGACGTAAGCACTACGATCCGAAGTACATGCAGGGTCAGTTGTTCTACTGGCTCGACGTTGTGGGCAAGGAGAACCACAAGTATCTGACTCATCTCACCTTTGGCTTTTGTCGTAAAGGAGATGACGCACGCGTGCCGCCTCGTGCTTACGTCTTGCGCATTAACGGCAAGTCTGAGCTGGATGTGAGCACTGCTCTTAGCGCAGACGGTGGAGGAAAGTGGAGGCCAGATCCGAGACTTCGGGAGATGATCATGAAGCATGCTCGGGAGAGTGGCAATGGAGGAGAGATGATCGTGACGGCTTCGAGTGGGTTGCCTTTCGCTTGAGCACTACACATGGGCAGAATGGTCATCGATGGTTAGGCTCATATGGTGGAATCGGGATTGACCGCAAGATCACAAGAGTTGTGGAACGGGTTCACTGATTGGATTCATGCTTGGTCTGAGTTTAGTAGCTTTCATATGATCGAAGTTCGCCTTCTCGCATCTGTCTCACACACGCAAGCACGTGTGTCCAGCACGTCATTCACCTTGCTCAGTCCGCCTGCTCAAGCCTTGTCGTCCTTCTGCCACAACCTTTACATCCTTCTTCACTTCCGCTTCAACTCGAACAACATTCCTCCATTTGCCGTCGCCAGAGAAGCAAGCAAGCAAGCAATCGAAGCTTCTGCCACCCGACAATCGATTCCAAACAAAACACAAATCCTACCACGCGCAAGATGGACTTCCGCAAGCGCGCTCGTCCCGGAGATTTCACCGCCAGCGGAATGTTGTTCGAGGGTGCTGACTTCCATGACTGGGCCGAGGGCACTTGCGCGCTTCTTCGCGCAAGCAATTTGCTACCAGTCGACTTCACCTTCGACGTAGTAATGGAGCTTCACACGACAACGTTAAGAAAGCACGTTTCTGGAAACGAGGACGAAGTCAAGAAGCTCATATGTAGTCGAGTCACTCCAGCAGTTCTCTCCCGACTGAAGTATCAACGAGAATTGTTCACACCGTACCACTTCTTCCAGGCATTGAAGCGGGCCTCAAAGCCATTCCGCCTGATGGACCTCTCACCCGAACTTCGCAACCACATCTACGGGATGGTACTCGATGATGCCACGCAGGGCATGAACATCTTCATCTCACGGCCAAGAAGATCTCCCATACCTCCACTGCTACACGTCTCTCGGCAAATTTCTGAAGACATCAGACCGCTGTACTTTGGTACTCTCAACTTCAAAGTGCACCACATCCAGGGCAGTCCTACCCCTTGTCTAGTCAAGGAAGAAGTCAGTGAATGGATGAACAAGATCGTTCGGCACCATGCTCGACAACTCAGAAGCCTAACCGTCATGCTCGCATTTTCGACAGTGTCAGCCGCAGCCAAGCTACACTTCACCTTGACATGGTCACTCACAAGTGGCCTCACATTCATCTATCCGGAAGATTTCGGAGCGGACGCAAAAGCTCGGATGAAGAAGTTCGAAGCAAAAGCTTCCGACATGGCTAAGACAATGCATTTGTGTGGTGAAAGCATTGCACTGGCAATTATGCTGATGGCCCATCTTTGGAGCTTCGACGTCGCTATGGATCCTGGCCACAACGACCCTGGCGAACAGTACCGGCTCGAGTAGATCGACCGCGAAGCTTGTCTTCTGAGCTACCGTAGCGAATTCACTTGGCACTTCCACTGCGGTCCACCATCACCTGCAGCTCCAACGACAACGTCGCAAAAGGAATGAAAGCTTGAGAGAAAGGACCAGCGGAAGGGACGTCAGGACAAGATCGAGCATGCAACGGAGTCACAAAAGCGCCTTTGTCTTAATTTGATAAGATTTTATTTGCTCTGCGTTCAAAACCAGACAATGTTACCAATGCTACTTTCGGGTGAGACATTGTAAATTACAGCCAAGTGATGGCAGGTAAAGGAATCAGAAGGGCGGTTGGACAAACATCGAATTCCCGTCCTCTACCCTACGGCGTCCTCTTCTCTGTCATCGTCACATCACAGCCATTCTTGTCCACGATACTCTCGTTACCTCCTGCGTCCTGGCACCGTGAGGCCTTGGTTCTCTGATACGCCTACGGCCTTGTCCATGACAGTCGCATTGCCTGGCATGTCCCTCTTCCCATCGGTCGAGCTGGAACACGCAAACCATGCCAGATATACCGTTACCTTGATGACGTCTTTGTGCTTCCGTTCAAGGTAATCAACCATTTCAAACGATCGTGCGTCGTGGTCGAAGTTCAATTGGATCGGGTGTAGCCTACTTGATCCGACGGTCTCCTCGTCCAAGATAACCTGTGATCTTGCATTACACCAACTCCGGTCAATCAAAGGCCCGTGTCAATGGTGAGCTCCAGCGCAGTGAGCCTCACGCTTCATCATCCAGGAATGGTGATGACACTGACACCATCCAAGTCCTTGGGGGACGGCGAGATGGAGCGAGGAAGGCATCTCATGTACAGGAGGGTCCGGCAGCATCGAATTTGCCTGTCTCGGGAGCAACGAAGCCTACGATTCTTCCTGGAGATACTGCGCGAGGCGCCAATACAGCAACCCAAAACGAGACACCCGCGGAGCAAAGCCGCAATGGAGATGGGCGACGCAGAAGTGCGCGATTGGGTGCGGTTCCAGGACAGCGTGGAGAGTCTTCAGACAAGTCGTCGTCAAGGCAGCCTCAGGGGAAAACTCCCGTTTTGAAGCAGACCACGGCGCAAACAGGGGAGAAGAAGTCGAACGAGACTTTGAAGGCGAGCAACGAAACGAACAACGCCGAGGTCAAAGCTCCAGCGAAATCCAAAGCCAAAGCGACTCTCACTACCGCAAGTGGGGGAGACAACGGCTCGGGGAGCGAAGAGTATCTGGATGGGAATATCCGCCCGAATGCGGCTGTCGGAAATCAAGGAATGGGTCCGCCACAACAAAAGGGACATGGGAAGGGCGAGCCGGCGAGAGCTTCCGGAACACTTCGAGGCTCGGGTCCAGCTCGAGGAGCTTCGCCCACTGGAACTGGACGGAAGGTTGCTGAGCCCAATAAGCCCACGATGGAGAAGAAGGGGAAGGTGAATAAGCCCGGAGCACAGCCAACTCCTGCCGAGAAGAACAAGTCAGAGAAGCCCAAAACACAGGCAGCTCCTTCCGAGAAGTCACCGGAGGCGAGGTCGGCGAGGAAGTCCGCTGTCGACACTACACAAGATGGCGACGATGCGGATGAGGAGGAGGAGCTCAACAAAGAAAAGGAGACACAGCGGAGTGGAAATGGGGATGGTGGAATCAGTCGTCTTTGTGACTCCAATGCTCCGGGTAATAGTAATGAGAAGGGCAAGGATACTGCTGGAGTGTTTCCTCCATTTTGAAAGATCAAGGGATCGAAGGGGCTATGCTGGGAGCTAACCCCTTCATATAACCATGTCACCGGCGACTAGAATCCCCGACAACGCTGTATGAGGCCTTGTATCGCAAGGGTAGCACCGTGACTTGACTTGCAAGTAAACTGTCCGAGCAAAGATCGCCATGTCCTATCTCATGTGGATCAGAACC
>AFIR01000147.1:0-19261 GCA_000223685.2 Zymoseptoria pseudotritici STIR04_4.3.1
CTTCTCAGCCGCCGCGACCACCGAAAAGGGCTACATTGCCGTCGACAGCGAACTCAAGCAGTGCGTCAGCAAGAACGACTTCTCCGCCGCCGGATCCTTATGTGAGCGTCAACAAATTCGTCTCGTCGATATCGAACTCACGCAGTGCGTCAGCCGCGACCACAGAAAAGAGCCGTGTCGCCGTCGCCTCTAACAAAGGTGACATCCGTCTCTCCGACCGTCTTGGAACCGACGCAGGGAAACATATGCTCCCGATACCGGTCCCGGTCTCTCTTTTCAACGTGAAGGGCCGCTGTACGTGGAGCGTGGAGCGTGGTGGTGGCAGGGTGGAGGGTGCAGGGCGAGGGCGGAGGGCGGAGCGTGCAGGGCGGAGCGTGGAGCGTGGCAGAGTGGAGGACGTTACAGATGCATACAACAAATGTCCGAGCGGTGTTGTCTCTTGTGTAGTAGGCGGGTAGCCCCCTCGAATTGGATGACGGACGAGAGGAATGCGAAGAATGGAAACCACTGGTTTTCCAAACGTCCTTCTATTGTGTCTCGCCTGTGGGACTTTGGTTTCGTATCGTGCTGTGCTGTCTATCTATGGTGAGATAGAATAACGCAATTCGCACTGAGCAATACAATCACACTGCTTCAACTGGCATGACACCGTTCTTCGCAAGAAAAAGCTGCTGCCACGCCCACAGAGTACTGCGCAATATGGCTGCGCCTCTGATCGCTGCCGCTGATGAGTTTCCGATCGCATCGACGCTACAGCCAAGTTTCTCGGAGAAGTACCTTCACTTTCAGACCTACCAGCAAGTTGGTTGATCCCTTAGTTCTGCTCCTCATGGAGGGTGGTACGGCTACAGAGCAGCCATGGCATGATCTCCTTCCCAGCTGCGAAGAGCTGGTCGCTGCGTCCCACTTGAGGCATCTAGACGAGCCGTTGCCGCCGGCTGCTTCCCACTCGACTTTGTTGCCAGAGCACGGACTTGCAGTGATACTGACGGCCGCGTATGCCCGGCGATGTCGAGCTGCGCATGTGCCGTCTAGAGCTTGACCGCACGCCTGACGCACTGACGCACCGATCTGTTGCATGCATGCAGCGAGCACCGCCTCTAGATCCACGAGTTACCTCCACAACGCCGGACGGCCAGTGCTCTATGGAGTGCATCTCCACGTCGCCGGAGCTCCGTTCTTGACGGAGGGGAGGTACCGTTACGAGCCGCATCTACTTTGCTGGACCCGATCTCCTTCGCTAACATTGTACGAGACGCAAACGTGTGGCGTGGTCGAAATGCACAAATTCATCATAGTCACACATGCCACAACTCCTGCCTCGAACAACAGCAACGCAGCCGCCGGCGCCATTAGAGCTGCGGGCGAGACACGACCTCGCTTTCGAGGACAAGAAACAGTTGAGAGAGCAGGGTTTAAAGATGCAAATGGAGAATCAAGACTTGAGAGAGCAGTCTCCAAAGATAAAGGGGAAGAAAAATTCGCTGCAGGCGAGTTTGGACCTTGACTCGGAGTAGAATGTGAGGCTGAAACCATCGAACGTACTCCTTCCTTCCCATCGACTGCGGTATCACCTCCAGACACAGCACACCGCACGGGTGCATGGATTAACCCACTCCCGCTCAGGCGTCCGGCGCTGCCACCAGCGCTCACGTCAACGGCAATGGAGACGGCGCCGTCAACGAACCAGGCTTCGGCGCGAACAACAAGGCCAACGCCAGCCACACTCCCTCTACCACCTTCTTCGGGACCCGGAACCATCGCCGCGAGCGTCTCAGTGCCGTGACGCAGGCCAACATCATCATGTACCTCGGCCAGTCCTTTGCGGATCCCGAAGCACTCCTCGCTGGCATGGCCAAGGCCAACCCGCTATTGTCGTGTTCTTCTCCAACTCTTGCGAATACGACTGCAGCATCGCCGTCGCCCCCATGCACTGGTCTTCTTCAAGCAGCCCGACGCCCACCGCGACGACCATCGCTTCCCAGATGATATTGTTGGATTGGAGGTGAAGCAACACTTGATCGAGCGAGGTGGTGAAGTGGCAACGTACCGCGTCCAGGTGAGCGTGCTGAGCTGTAATGGAAGTCAGCTGTGTTCACTTCCTTAATGGCGAGGTAATCACGGAGACTCACTCCTCCAAGAAGAAGCGTCTGAACGATCTCCTGACTCTGCTTTTGAGTGAGTCGGGTCTTGGCTGAGCTGTAATGGAAGTCTGTAATGGAAGTCAGCTGTCTTCACTTCCTTAATGGCGAGGTAATCACGGAGACTCACTCCTCCAAGAAGAAGCGTCTGAACGATCTCCTGACTCTGCTTTTGAGTGAGTCGGGTCTTGGTCACCGGCGGCGCTGGCCGTGTCTTCTGCATCTGTTGTAAACTCGGCATGTCGGAGGCGAACCTTGATGCGAGGACGGGAGGAAGCCAGGGTGGAAGAGAGGCGGCATCCAGCAGTCGTGAAGAAACGTATGTAAAGCCCGCTCCTTCAATTATTGATGGGGCGGCGCCGAAGGAGTCTGGGTGACTGGCCGTTGGCCATCGACATCTCAGACGAACTCGGGGGCATGTTCGCGCACCGGTAGCGATCCTTCGGGGCGTGAACGGCGGCGGGTAACCTCCTCTTGAGACGGTGATGTCAAAGTGCGGCCCACATGCAAATCCCCGTCGACTTTGATGACCGCTGCTGCATACAACTTGCAGTAGATGTCGGTGTTGAGGCTCTGCGGACGAGCTAGCCGGGCCGTTCCCCGCCCGTCCTTTGGAGATGCGATGATCTCGATCTAGACCACTACGACTTCACCTCGCGCTCAGTGATTGTGCTTAACTCCACTCCGACCTGGGTGGCGTATTACACAGCCAGCAGCGCCATCATCCTATCGCTCCTCATCGACGCCGAGCTCAACGCCTCGTCTTCTTTTCCTCGTCCTGCGGAACATACCCATCGTGTCCGAAGTCCCACTTCTCCGACCCTCCGATTACACTACGGCGGGCACCCTCCTGCTCCTCCGGCGCGTCCTCTCCGACATGTCGACATGTTACCACCCGGCAGCGCTGCCGATTCCGAACTACCGAAAGTATCGCCGCACGGACGAGATTCCGACTTGAACGAGGCCAGCTTGGCCGAGGAAAGACGAAAGATATAGTGCGGCGCTTCTTGAAAAGGGACCTGTCGGCGGTTATGCAATCAAGATGGCGATTGGTCTGCAATGCATACAGCTCCTACGATCTGGCGGGGAGAAGTGCCACGCTCGTGGATGCCATGGTCGCTTTGGTGAGTGCTGCGGACGACAGGGCCAAGCTCATTGGGAATCTGGTACGTGGACTCATTTGAAGAGCTACAGGCGAGACACCGTGGGTGGCAGGAAAAAGATCGACGGAAGGCAGTGAGTCAAGAGCAGCATGTCTCCAACAAGTTATCCACAACACAGCAGAAATCCCTTCAGTCTGAACAGCCACATAACGTTGAACAGGAGGAGCAACCACCACAGAAAAAAGGCAAAGATCGGGGCTTCACGATCTTCGAGGACACGCCGCTGGAGCTTGCACCGAAGGAGACTACGCCCGACGATCAAGAAAAGATTCTGGAATTGGTGGTGGGAATTGGGGCCGACGATAAGTTGGGGAGGAAGGATGTTGCTAAGGGGAGGAGATGTATTAGAGAGTAGTAGTATGGGAGGTGGTGCGCAAGGCGATGCATGGAGATGATGGATGGAGACCTTTGCTTTTAGTTCACCGACCGGGCCTCCGCTTTCGATTAGGCCTCCGCTTTCCAAACGCGCCTTCACTCCCACTGTCTCCTTCACAACCCGCCAGTCGCAAGTCACTGGCGACGTCTCTCTCTCGCAGCCACGCCGTCAACGTCGATGTCGATAGCTAACTCCGCTTGGTCGAGTAACAGCGCTCCAGATTACTGGAGAGCATAGCTTATGGAGATGCTTAATCACAATGCATGACTTGTGTTCCATTGCCAGCAGTAAAGACCTGAATCTTGCTTTTCATCTACTAGCTTCGCCGGGGTGGCCGATATGTTGCAGGAAGATAAGGGAAAGGGAGAAGACGAGGTGGCTTTCCGAAGAGGTAGGCGGGCGGCAGTGAGAGCATTGCCACACAAAGCAAGATACGTCCACCTAGAACTGTATCTCCGGAACTTACCTCACTTCACTATGTCAATTCTCACCGGCGACCTTAACATTATTCGCGACCAACTCTTCGACCTAGCTCCCGCGCCCAGCGACAGACATTACGCGCTGACTATCCGACCTACTGCTATTACTACACTCACTCACTCTGTCCTTCAGTTCACCTCCTAGTCGCTTCCGTCTGACCGATCACAATGGCTCGCATCACAGCATCGAAGCTATTGCAGACCATTATCCAGGTTTCGCCTAATAAAGAGGAACCCCGACTTCGTGGACCACTTCGCGGCCTCAGCCCGAACAAGAACATGCTGCCTCCCGCGGCGATGCCGGCATTCATCGAGACGCTACAGAGCGACCCTAACGGCGAGCAACATGCCACATGCGCGAGCAGACACGCTCGATCCGATTTCAGCTGCAACACGAAGTATTATAGTTAGTGCATCCTTCTAATGGTTTGCATACACTCTCAACCTTCATCATATGCTCACCCACCAAGGACGTTGTCACACGACCCAACTCGAAAGCAATTAGAGAGAGGTCGGGGTCTGTCCTCGCTAAGGACGACGATGATAGCGATAAATAAAGCGATCTGAGCTTGTATAAAGAGACAGAAGATTCTGAGGAGGAGGAGGAGGAGGAGGAGGCGTCCGAAGACGAAGAACAAGTTCGCCCCAGCGCCAGCGCTCCACTCTTACACTCCGAACGCCAGACCCTATGTGTCGATGCGAGGCGGCGTGGTAATTGCAGAGCAGCGAGGCAGCGGTCTCAGTAGCATGCGTTTTGCTTCCGTCGAAATGTTCGGTGCGATGGAGGAGAAGAGTTAGTATCATATCATCGGCGGCGACGTTGGTGAGTAACAGCAATGTCGATGCGGAGGTTGAAAGGAGGGTGGGACTTTCTTAAGCCTCGGCTGCTGTTCTGTTGTCATTGCTGTGTTTTGTCGACTTTCTATTCTTCTTTTGAGTCGCAGTCAGCCAGAGGCTCGTAACCCTGGCCCTCGGCGAGCTCATCCTAAGCCGGTGAGCAGTCAGCATACTAGTATCGAGGTCGGTGCAGGGATGTCTGTCGCTCACCTCTTACTCACCGCACCGTGAGGTCGAATTCGTCGTCTGCATCCAGCTAGCAGGCATCATTATCGAAGGCGTCGAGCGTCGTGGTCGAAGTTACTTTGACCTGTATGTTGCGATTGGGACTGGACATGTGGAAGATTAAGGCGGCTCATACCATTGAAGCATGTTGGCGGCGGACGAATGCTGATCTTGAGAGCAGAGCGAAATTTCACACGCGGGTTCACACACTCCTTGCATGCCACCACGACGTCTACCTCCCTCGCCCGAGGTGTCGTCTCCAGCAAGCTGTGAGTCCTCGGTCGCAGCACTGTTTGGAGCGTACAGTCGGTCAAGTCCAGACCGCCTACAAGCCGTTGTCATAACTGTAAACATGAGCTTGTCAAGGCGAAGTCGCATCGTCGACTAACTCCTCCGCTTAGAACCCCCAGGCTCGTGGTTGTAACATCTGCGCCCGTCCGCGAACCGCAATACCGAAGGAACTGGAGCGGCAGGTATAGCTGGAAGACTTCAGGGCGAGCATCTCGACTCTGCATGTTCAAGATCCGATACTTCATGGATCGAGCAGAGCAGAATAGCTAGCGAGCATTGGACTGATACTGGAGGTCTTTGGCGAACCCGTTCACAGGCTCCACGCTGAAGCGAAGTACTAGCATGCTACAAACCCAAAGGACCGACATCGCGAATCGAAGCTACTGCTCTTGCGAACAAAACCAATGCGTAAAACACATCGGTTGCAGTCGTCCATCCCAAACAACACACCGAGGTGCAACGACGAATTCTCTACTAAGCTCGATGCAAGCGCTGCAAAGCACGAAAGTGACGAGGAGTCGCCACACTCGTGGGGAAAGCCACGGCTCTTGCGGGCGAAGCTGATCGAAATCTGCCCTCGGCCGTAGGTCTTCCACACTACCGATGTCATCTTCCTCCAGGTCTGACCACTCGCAGCAACGGCAATGACTCCAAACCGCGAAATAAGTGCCCTTCAGCTACCGCAACAACAGCACCTTCACAAGAGCCTTGTGGACTTCGACCACCGCTTGACACAATACCTCGCCGAGCAGGAGAACCCCCACCTTCAGCACAGCTCGCGTTGTATTACCAACCCAGCACTCTCAAAATTGAACGCCCGCCGAGATTGTCGGGCGTATCCGAGATCGAGCAGAGCACGTTGGCGACCCAATAGTGGACCGCTCCTCCCAGGAGAGAGATCGTCGCTGAAGAGAACTTATTGGACAGTAAGTGAACATTAGCAGGCCGAAGCAGAATGCTCCTTCGGAGGAAGAGAAGACGCACACCAATTCACACAAGCTTACGCCGCGGGAGAATGCACCAGCGACGGCTACTCGGAAGCACCCAGTCGTCCGAGGAAGCAGATGTGGTTAGCTTCTTCCACGAGCGCCTGCAATTGTGACTTCAGCATTGGATGAAGTGGGCGCGAAGAGTTAGCTAAGCACGTCGGCTGCGAGGTCTTGGTCTCGAATGCGAACATGCACCGAGATTGGACGCCTGCAGATGGAGACGTCGCGCTGAAGCAAAAGGAGGCAACCATCGCTACCAATTGAAACAAGCTCAACCTGAAATTCCGCTGAGTTCCAGACAAGCTCATTAAGGTGACTATCTTGGCTTTTTTGCATTAGTTGCTCAGCATGTGGCTCAAAGTTGACTACATTCTGGAGCCCGGCGACTTCGCTAACTCCAAGAGAAAAAAGCGTAATGAAACCTTCCACCCCTCGACCCCACGGATACGAGTGGTGTTTTGTCGGTCCAGCAACCACGACATCACAACGCTCGCCGACCACGCCGGAGGAAGCTGTTCGGCAGGGAAAGGCGGCTGTCGCTCGAGGTGGACGAAGCTGTTAGGAGTGTGGCATTCGTAACCAAGGTCGAAGATCGAACACATGACCGCGTCAAGAACAAACAAGGGAGCGGTGGAAGAGATTGTAGCTCTTACTCCAGCCGTCTGCCACTAACTCATCACCACCACGCAGGCGTTCCACATAGGTGCCGTCATTTCTGTCAACGCATGAACTGAATCGGGCCTGATGTGTAAGCCCGCATGGCTCTGTCTGGATGGGAAAGTGAGTCCGGCTTTACTATTGATACTTCACGTCAATCTTAACGGCAGGCATGGCATGGGAAAGGATCTTTCCGCTACAATGTTAGTCGTTGCTGTTGCCCTTTATAGCACACCTCGTCTACGATGTTCCTCCTCCGACTACTGTGTGGCCCTTTCTCCATCCCCAAACGTACGACTCGCCGTCAGAGGGACCTTCATTCTCTCTCTCTTACACACACACACACACACACACACAACTGCAGAGCTTTACGAGATACTCAAGACCGCCAATCTCACACGCCTCCACGTCCACGCCATGGAAATACCACTAACAGATGAAGATGCGCGCGCCGCCCAACAAGCTCGTCGGCAAGCCTGCCTACAAGACCAACAGCGTGCAGGAGATCAGCATGTCCTGCTTCGAGCCAAACAGCCAGATCAAGTGCGACCCTCGCAACGGAAAGTACATGCCACCTGCCTTCTCACCCTCCAAAGGACGTCCACGCCTAGGACCAAACACACCATCCAATTCGTCGACTGGTGCCCCACTGGCTTCAAGATTGGTATCTGCTTTACGACCGGCAGAGACGTCCCTGAGGACGTTCACCAGGCCACTGCTGCCCTCAAGACGAAGTATACCATCCAGTCCGTCGACTGGTGCCCAACTGGCTTCAAGAGTGGTATCTGCTACCAGCCACCATGGAATACGACGATCGGCAGAGACGTCGTCCCCAAGGACGTTCACCAGGCCGTTGCTGCCCTCAAGACCAAGTGCACCATCCCGTTCATCGACTGGTGCCCAACCGGCTTCAAACTTGGTATCTACTACCAGCCACCACAGAACGTACCCAACGGCGATTTCACCAAGAAATCTCGCCAAGGTCAACCGCGCCGTGTGCATGCTCTCCAACACCACCGCCATCGCAGAGGCTTGGTCCGCTCTTTCTCACAAATTCGATCTTATGTACAGCAAACGTGCGTTCGTCCACTGGTACGTCGAAGGGCGGCGAGGCTAAGTACTAGGCGACGACGGATGATGAAGGATCTTGTGGGCAGCCCGAGTGCAGAAATTGCAAGTGTCCATTGGTCCATGGCGCAGTCGATGCACTGGTACGTCTCGGTATTTCCTGGCACGCCGGTGAGGGTGTGGAGGAGGGCTAATTCTCCGAGGCTCGCGAGGACTTGGCTGTCTCTCTTCACAAATTCGATCTCATGTACAGGAAGTGCGATTTCGTTCACTGGTATGTTGGTGAGGGCATGGAGGAGGGAAGGCTCGCGAGGACTTGGATGCGCTCGAGCGCATTTACGAGGAGGTTGCTGCCGACTCCGCCGAGGGTGATGAGGGCGGTGAGGCTGAGTACTAGGCGGACGATGAGAGATCTTGCGCTTTTCCTGTATTTCGAGTTCCGCCCAACTTCGTCGTCACGAATACTCACAATGCAGCCTCCTTGAACACATTCACAAGATCCGATTTCTTCTTCTTGTCCAGCCATGAGGGCGACATGTTGGCGTTCGTTCGTGAGAGACAGCGTAGTAGTCGGTGGTGATAGAGTCGTCGGCTCGTCACAATAAGTCGAGGGTGTTATCGCGGTCCTCGACGGTGACAGGGTTGTCGCGATGAGTCGGCAGTGGCATTGTCGTAGTTGGGTAGATAGGGCGATTACTGGGACGTAGTTAGATAGACTGCACCTAGATACCACTCAATGGACCGCCATTGCGACAACACTCGTGCTCGCAGATTGGGCGTGTGTGTTCGGAGATGCCTTCGAATCTACCTTGGATGCGGTTAGTGGCTGGCAAGCTTCTGGTAAAGTATCCATTGACAGTCTTCACGACACGCTTGGTTTGATACTCGTATTGTGAAAGAAATTTCCCGTGCACTGAACACTGATCTGTGCGTCTTCTATCTCTCCATGACTTCGTGGCTGTCCACTCCAACCGAAACGTACGGCTGCACGATGCATCAGCCGAAAGACCTGCACCGGAGTTGGTAAGCGAAATACCTCCTCTCCACCTCTTATGCTACCCCGTGCGGCGCCTCCCTCCTCCCTGCACATCTTGCCGCACGGCGCCGACACCCACTGGCCTTTGCAGAAGACCATGAACCGACCCAGATGGCTCGAACAAGTTCGAGGAGTTGGTCATCCAAGCGTTTGGTTAAACGGGTGTTGCAGCCGATAAGCTTGTTGTTCTCCTGGACGAGCTTCTCGTTCTCCTCAATGACCTTCTTCTTCTCTTCATCAAGCTGCGGCACCAGCAGGGCATTGGCGACGTGGAAAGCCGGAGTGACCCATTGCAAGAACTTCGGAATCGCAGTCTGGAGCAGCACAAAGCCGCACACGATGTTCCAGATCTTGAGAGTGGCGAAGGTGTCGGTGTAATTCTGAGGCTCGAGCACAGCCCAGCGGGCGACGATCTTGGTAATCTGGTGTGAGATGTCTTAGGAGATGACCAGCAGGCCGCAGCTGATGATGGTGATCTTGTGCTCGCTACCCGGGGCGGCGGTGGAGAGACTGCGGAAGAAGAGGACTTTGTCGGCAAGCTGCTCTTTGTATCTGACAGCCTTCTCCCTCCGCTCTTCAACCTGCTCGATCGTCTTCTCGTCATGCTGTGGTGCCATTCTGGCGCGCCTGTTCAGACTCGTTCGTGCCTCGAGGGTGATGAGTATTCGTTCGATCCATCATGACGGCCGTGTAGTTGGACGGCGATGAGGGCAAGAGACTGCCGTCTCGCTTGTAGTGGAGGTGGATGACCGATCGATGGAGGAGTTCCGAAGGCAGCTCTTCGAGATGAGTGCGCGTGGACAGGTGTGGTTGCGGGAGATGAATCGGTCGGTCTCGATGGTAAGAAGGGTGCTACCTTAGGTTGACGAAGGCGGGAAAAGAGGACAGACGTGTCGGAACTTCGAGCGGACATTTTGCAGGTGAGGCCCATGTCGTAGGATCTCGGGGTTCTCGGTGTGCCTCAGGCTTAGAACTACCACGGCCCGTTCCTCGGTCCCCTCGGACTTTACTTCGTCCTTCCATTGTTCAACCTCCTCGCAACCCTTCCACTATGACAGCACAGCACGCCGACGAACCGCAGGGCAGCGCGACTCCCTCCGTGTCAGCTGTACGACAACCGAACATCTCGATCCCAGTGCGCGTCGGAATCAACGTCAATAAACCCTCGAATGTCTTCAGCAACAACGATTGATTCCTGCGGAGATGATGCAACGCTGGCGAAAAGCACATCGAGACCTCGCGGCGACCCAAAAGCGCCAACGCTGCATTCGCAGCCGAGGAGAATGTGAAGAGTTGTTTGATTGGAGCAGTGCGCGTCTTCCACATCCCGAGATGAGGTACGCCAGTGTCAGCAGTCTGGGAGAAGAAAGATCGCGCGCGAGATCGGCGCAGAAGAACGGACAGTCAATGGTTCGATGTTGCGTACATTTCTGGAAAAGGCTGGGTACATGCCGAGTCACATCTCATGTCGTCGCAAGAAGAGTGACATGATTGAGACTGACAGCATTCAAGTCGTACAGCATCGCATAACGAGAGTATACGCGCCTTCAGGGTATCGGGCCAGAGTGCAGGAACCGGCAGTCCTGACATTGGTCCTCCTCCTGCAGGTGGAAAGAGTTGGTCATAAAGGAGTCGGGCTCGGGCCTACGAAGCTGCCGGATGGAAGAATTGTGCGGGAGCGACGTGCTCACGAAGTCTGGGTGTTGGAGGAGCAAGGCGCATAGGTCGTTGTGGGGCAATGCCGTCGTACTCTTGGACGGTGGGGTGTAGGAGACGGTGGATGTTAAAAAGATAAGCGACGATGTGGAGGAAACGGAGAGGTGCCGGATTGTTCGTACAAATATTGAAAGAGGAGTCGGTGATGTCCACGTGTATATGGTATGCTATATGTCCTTCCTTGTCTCCCTCTCCTCTCTCTCACTCTCTCCCTGTTCTTATACAAGTCTCGGTCCATTCATATTCTCTTATTCTTTAACAAAAGCGTTCAATTTCGCATACTCTGGTTGAGAAGCCTTTGCGACTGGTAGGATCTGACCGATATGTGGTCAGATCTGACCGAGCCGTGGTCAGATCCGACCAGTCACCATACCAGAATTGGAAGGTACTAGCAAACATGGTCGCGTCAGCGGAAAGATCTGTTGCCTGACGCTCAGAACCAGCAACAACAATGACAACGAAGACGACAACGACCACCGAAATCACCTCCTGCATCAGTCGACGTCGTTTTGGCCTCATTGACTGGCAAGATTAATCACTCCGGCACATCTCACCACCATGCTCTCCGACGAACTCCGCCAGACGGCGGAAAACTTCCTGCCTACCACCCTCGACGCCTTATCCACGTTGTGCGATGAGATTCAGCGTGCAGAGCCCGATACTGACCTGGCTGGTCTCATGCCGGCTGCTACATTGAGCGCCTTCAACGATATTGTCACGAACACGGTACCGGACCCCAAGACGCGCCAGTACATGCGAGCGCTACAGAGCAGCAAATGGCATTTGCCGCCGTGGCGTGCCTATCTCGATCTTCGCGCTCTACGCTCCCGAGAGTTCATGGCAGCCTTGAACAAAATGACCGATGTACTCGACTATCCAACCGCCCTTCGCTTCCTCAATCAAGCTCGCGATTCTCGACAAAGCGCGCCGGCACGTGGCGTGAGCAAGACGAGCCATCGCACTGCGAAGGATGTGACAGTTGCGCTGCAGCTTTCTGGTGCACCTGCAGCGATACTTGCTCCTCTTCTCACCAGCAAGAAGAGAAAGCGTGCTGTTGTCGGAACGGGTCATGATGACGAAGGCAAAGAAAAGCTCGGGAGTGGTGGTGATATGACGGACGACGAAATCATGGCAGGTTCGAACTCCGATGGTGAATATGACACGGACGAGGAGCGAGATGACAGCCGCAACAATCTGCAGCGAGACGATGATGCAAAAGCTGGCCCCAATCAAGAGCTCGGAAATCGTCACCACATGGGCGACGGCATTGAGGCGAAATTTGACGGCGACGACAACGACGGCATACACAAGAAGCGAAAGTCTAGTCGTGATGAAGTGGAGTCAAATGACAGACTTTCAAACAACAACGATAACGATTTTGAGGGAGACTTCAGCAACGGGTGTGAACCAGACTCGGACAGTGAGCAAGCTTCTCCTCCTGCGGACCACCATACTTGTTCTCACACCGTGGTTGAACCAGACTCGGACAGTAAGCAAGCTTCTCCTCCTGCGGACCACCATACTGGTTCTCACACCGTGGTCGCCTCCGCATATCCCAACGCCCTTGGACATGCATCTCGGCGCCCAGAACTAGGGTTACTTACACCCACCTCCTGCATCGCCTCTCCGAACCAATTTGTCCGATCCCGCGCAGGTCCATTCGTCCCATGGAAACCGACTCTTCTGGGACAACCTCTCAAGTCTCTGGGATGTTCTTTGATACCGGAGCACACGCCGTCCACCAAAGTAGACGTACAGGCGGGAACGCCGTCTCGGAGAGGCACGTATCCCTTGCCCGCATCACCGCCGACGACACTGTCGAAAACTGCCAGCCAGGTGCTGCCCGTGTATGGGCAATCACAAACATCCGAACCGGTCGGTCGTGTGCGCGCAGTGATCGAGATTGGCGACAATTTGGAGAGTAGCACACCCAAAGCCCGCATCGAAGGGCTCTCAGATGGAGCATTTGACTCGCTGCAAGACACCCGTTGGCTAACTAGCGACGCTGTATTCGGACTGCTCTTGCTCTTCAATCCTGATCCAGAGCGGATTTTTATTGTCGACCCTGGCTTGATTGACGGCACTGGAGATCCGATGATGCCCAGTACGTTGCAAGAATGCCATCGAAAGCTGTTGTTTCCCTTCTGCTGGTCGGATCGTCACTGGACTATCGGCATTTTCGACCGAGGAAGTATGTCGACCGAGATCTATGACCCACTTCACAATCCAAAGACTTTACACGACACTGCCGCCGCTATCGATCGGTTGCTGGTTTGCATCGGTGCAGCACACGATGCAAGAACGATTGCCCACTCAAAAACGGAACTCAAACAGAGCAACGGGCATGACTGTGGGATTTACGCTTCCGTTGTTGGAATATTTTGGATGTGCCAGACTCCCATCCCGGCGAAGATTGAGCCGAGCATTTGGCGTCATGCCGGTCGTCTCGCTCTGTCATCCGTCGAACCACATCTCGTCTTGGCCGCCTCTGAAATGCCCGCCGTGCCTCCAACACTCCCGGCATGCCCTCCAGATACGACTGCCGAAGAGGCATGTGCCGACATTCGCAAGTACATGGCCGCGAACGAAGTCGTGCTCCGCCCACCTATCGAATCTCCCGACCACACTTATATCAGCACATTTGCCTCGCGCGTTGCTGCTGCAGAGCTCGACTCACACACCTTGCGCCAGAATCTTTGCGTACAGTTGAACCGTGAGCTGCGACTCCGCGAGGAAACTTCGCGATGCCCTTCTCTGCCTGTTCCCACGAAGTTAAAGAAGGTCCGGGCAGTTTTGGCGGGCGTAGAAGCCGTGAAGGAAGGTCTCAGACAGGAGCGAGATGTGGCAGGCCAATTCGTAGGCATTCTCAAGGAGAGAGCGAAGCGATGTTCCGCGAAGGAGATCGATTCAATGTGAAGCGCGATCGGGAGGAAGCCCTCGATGGTGACAGGATCACTACGATACCGCCTTGTCGTCAGCAGAACATTGGAAGTTGAAGAGGGAGCTCAGGCGATCAACATGATCTTGCGCGCAGTCTCAGTCAATCCACCAATACAGACGCAGACAAGGAAGAGATAGTGTTATGCCAATGTGGACTTGCACTTGATGCAGGTGATATGGTGAGAGCGAGCGCGGAAACTTCAGGGAATCTTTCACTAACCACTACTGCAGGTCAACTGCGTTCACTGTGATACGTGGCAGCACATACACTGCTACGGATTCTCGGGTAGCAAAGATCCTCGGCTTCCCGACGAGCACACCTGCTATCAATGTCTTCTTGGAGGCATGGATAACAGGCGATCAACATGATCTTGCAAGACATAGATATGTAGCGAATACTTTAATGGTACACTTGTGTCTTTGCAGACATCTGCTGTCGCGACCTCGGTGCCGAACGCCCCAACTATGCCCTCTACTGCTCCGATAACGACGCTTCCGAGCTCAGCGCTCAATATCTCGCCAACGACCCCAGAGAGCAGCAACGACTCTGGGCAACTCGGGCGATTCTGCCGGACATGGATAGCGCTGCGTCGTAGGAGCTGCTGGTGGTGGGGAAAAAGAGAGGGTTCGATAAGCCCGTGTCGCCCTCTCTGCGCTGTGCTCAATTCTCGATGCTATTATCGTCGCACTCGTGGTCCTCCTCGGGACTAGTTGGAGTCTGTTATGTCTGACCGAGAAGCGGCAGCAAAGTTTCGACGTCTTCGTACTTTTGCATGTACTGTTTGGGCGGCATGTTGAGATCGGGTTCGTCCATGTCGTGATCGGTGGAGGTTTCTCGAGTACAGCTGTTTATCTAATCGCCGATGCGGCTTGAGGGTTCGGCTCGACGACCATTAACACTCCACTGCATGCACACCTCAATCCGCATCGCACCGACTGAGACTGAGCTGCATTCACTGGGCCAGGTACTGACACGCACCTTTCTTTGTTCCATTTCCCACGGCGGCGCCCACTTCCAACAGCCCCAAATGAGTTGACAGTGCACCTCAGATCCCTCCAGCACCACCACCACCACGACGACGTTTTACTAACACCTCGGCCGAGATAGAACGCGCCACGTCTGCCCACTATGCTTCCTCGTCCTCGTCACCAGGATCGGCTCTACATGTTCCACAGACTCAACGCCGTCGTCACGAAGAAGCTCAACTTTGAGGCCGGACCGGGTGGAAGGAAGAGGATGAGGGAGGATGAAGCGGGCGGCGAGGAAGATGAGGTGGTACTGCACGTCTCCGACGTCTGTACTCGGATCGCGCGCAGCGCTGAATCATGAAGAACGACACGACGCACACGGCGCTCAGCCAGGCTCTTTTCATTATGTTGGCTTTCGACGCAACATCGCAACACCAGACGACCTCTCACACCTTTCGGAGTCCTCGATGCTTCATCAGCATTCTTACGACCTCCAACTGCAACCCGACGGCTATTCCGAGCAGCGCGAGGAAGCTCCCTTCACCTCCGCCAGCGATCCGACTTGGCCGCCACCGTCCGGCCACGTCCACCACACGTACGAGGACGCATCGATGACTGCCGTCCCGCCATGTCCACCACACCTACGAGCACGCATCGATGACTGCCGTCCGGCCATGTCCACCACACGTACGAGCACGCATCGGTGACTGCCGTCCGGCCATGTCCACCACACGGACGAGCAGGCATCGAGGACTGCCGTGTCATCCGCGCACTCAACACTACCGGTGTTCTCAAAAGACGTCGACGAGTCAAGAGGCGCACGTTCCGGGCGGACGCTTACCACTATAGCGGGGGCATATCCTCGCTGGCACGCCAAAATTACATTCGAGAGAGAGGTGGTCGAGAAGTGCGGAATTGGAGAATGACAAGGGGCGGAGAGTGTTGATGCATGTGAGTCCGAGCATTCCGAGAACCCAGCACAATCATCAAGGCAATGCGACATGCGCAGGAAATCCAGAGCGCCAAAAGAGAAGCCAACCACTGACCTTGAAGAAGTGAAACGCAGATTCATCCGACAGAACCGCGAACTCGCAAAAAACAAGACCGCACAATCACTCAAGATCAGAAGGATTCATCCGACAGAACCGCGAACTCGCAAAGAACAACTCCGCACAATCACTCAAGATCAGAAGTCTTGAGCTCGAGATCAGCAAGCTATTGTCGAACAACCTGAAACTTCGGGAACGTGTGCTTGGGTTAGAAAATGAGTTACAGGGCGCGAGGCGGCAAGCCTCTCATGCTGCGATCAAGCGAGTGCAGGCGTATCTGCGACCGAATTAGCGGAACTGAGCGGCATGGTCGAAGAGCTCGATGATAATGGCACAGCGGACACCAATTACGAGCGAGAAGTTGTGGAGAAGGAATGCATTCTCAGCCCAAGCCGCCAGGCAAGTACCGGCAGTTCTAACATTAGTCTTCCTCCTGCGGGTTACTCCAGGTTGAACTACAAGAATCTGAGCCCGAAGAGGTATCTTCGAGGATGTGCTCCTGTCTGTCAACCTGGATACGGGAAGGAAGAGGAAGGACAGCATCTTCAGCCCAAGTCGCTGGCAACACCGAGAACGGCAGCCTCTGCGAGCTCATGTGCGACACGCAGATGCCCCAGATGCCCACTATCGCGGCGGACAACTCACAAGGCCTTTCTACGACCGACTTTGGACCGCAAGGGTATTTGTGCAGAAATTGGAGAAGGAACGGATACTCACTTCCAGTCGCCAGCAGTATCGAGAACGGCAGCCTCTGCGAACTCATGCGCGAGACGCAGATATCCACCATCGCGGAGGATACGACCTTCCCGCGACAGACTTTGCGCGCGCAAGGGTATACGTGCCATGCGGTTTTCGGATCGGAGCGCAGCAACTGGCAGTCCTGATGTCGGCCATCTCCAGTCGCCTACTTCGAGCGATCAGGCTGTCGGACCAGAGCGCGGCAGTTGTTAGTCCTGTGCCCAGGGCACCTCCAGTCGCCCACTTCGAGTTCAGTAGCCTGCAACCTGAGCCAGAGGAAGGCTTTGCCACTACCGCTACCGATTGTGGATAAGGACTTGCTTGGAAGGACAGCACATCGCTCATCGAAGATGGAGATGAGACGATCCTGGATACTTGCACAGTCTCCAGTGAAGACGGGAAAGAAGAAGGCTTCCAACTCGTTCCATGCAGGGCCCCAGCTCGACCTTTCTTCTCTTCGTCTCGTCCGTTTCCTCCGCATCATTTCCAACATTGCTTCTGCTTGCTTCCACAATGCTAACATGTCCTCTCCCAGCAGCAAGGACCCACCCCCGATCCCGGGCCACCCTCAAAAACCCATGACAAGAATCCCGCCTCCCAAGACGGCTGGCAAGGAAAATTCGGCGGGGGACACGAGTGCGCTGGCGGGTATGCGTTGATTTTTGCGGTGTAGGTGGGGATGCGCGATAGATTGCTGGTCGGATGAGAGGAGGGTATCGATCGATACACCGGAGATGGCTTCTCGCCCAGTGTTGATGAAGAGCGATTCTTCCTCGGCATCGACAGTGGAGAAGAGGGAGCAAGCCCAAGCCTCCCATTCTCTCGCACCCCACAACCCATCCCAGATCGAACAACAATTCCCTGCGGATTCGATCGGAATCGAAAACGCTTGATCATATGTTTGCTTGAGACGAGGGCATTTTTGTAATACTCGTGTTGCAAGCATTTCACCGACCAAGGTAACTAGTTCCATGCAATGCAATTCAATCAATGCCCACGCACGCCGGACATTCTTCATCCTCCCACAATCATCACCTCGGTGCTCAACGACCGTCTCACGTCTTAAGGCTCTCCAGCACCACAATATCCGGAATCCGAAAAATCGTAACCCGACACCATCATCGCCGACCGCCTCGCCCTTCAGCCGCTACAGGAACCTCGTTCAAGATGTCAAGGAGGGAAAGGCCAAGAACACCACCCGATCCGTACTCCAGAGTCGGCAGGCAACTAACAAACCTCGTGTGGTCGCGCTCGAAGCGCATCCAACTCCTCGCGAGCGTAGGAGAACTGGGTGCTCTTCCATTCCCTGGCCGACGTACTAGTGGACGAAAAGCGTGCTTGCTGTACACAAGATCCGATTGGGACTCGCCGGGACAGAGCGGACCCAAGGCTTCTGCGATGACGGTGGTGTTTGGACTGTATGCCCACTTATTCCTACCATACCCATGGCCAAGGCGTGTTTCTCGAAGAGTGTTTGGCCCAACACCTTCGTAGGATACAGCGATGCTGAATATGCAGGAGATCGATCAGACAGCAAATCCATCGGAGGCTACGTCTTCACTATTGGCAACACCGCTGTTAGCTGGAGATGCGAGAAACTGACCACGGTCGCACCGTCGACTGCCGAAGCTGAATACACCGCTGTTCACTACGCGGTAAAGGAAGCTGTCTGGTTGAGGGGTTGGTGAGTAGGAGTAGTAGGGAGCTCATCACCTTTGCACGCGACCTCACGTACCTATCACAACAACATCTCATGCTGACGCTCAAAACAAGCACAGCCAATCCCAACGGTCTTCCATTAGCGCCTGTTTATTCGCCGCTTCTGCACTATTATTGTCGATGCTTCGACACCTCATCCACCCTCGGGTTCGATGAAGCCTAACGGAGCCTGGCTTTGAAACAGCCATTGGAAAATAACAACACCTTCACTGAGATTACTGTGCTCGGACGAATCTACTCCACTTCAAGCGAAAACAGTCCATGCCATTCACGTCTTTTCTTTGACTTTCAGACGACTTCAACAACATCTCCGGACTCCAGAAAAACTTCGCGGACCACGCCTTCTGCGACGACGGTGGTGTTTGGACTGTATGCCCACCACCTACCTCTTTCCATATGTTTTGGCCGGGATTCCAGTGGACGAAAAGCGTGCTGGCTGTACACAAGATCGATTGGGAAGTGAGCAGGTCGCATGTGCTGGCTGTTGTCGGTGGTGTCGCGTCCAGAAGATCGATGACATCCTGCTGAGAGTCCAGACCGGATACCTCCAAGTGAACGGCATATCGGCCGATGGTGTCCTTCAGCAGCTGGAACGCTGTTTCGATGTTCGCGGGAGTAACAGTTGTCGCGAGGCCGCCAGCGTAGGCCCACTTTCCTTTGCACTTTCGATCTGTGCAAGGCCAGTGTACACGGCGGGGTCGACGGCGGCCAAATATGGCGGTGCGCGCTCGGAGGTAGCCATGGTGGATGTTGTGAATGTCCAAGTCGAAGTTGAGTCTGCACGCAATGGTTCGATGTGCTGCTGCTGCGGGAGGCCAGCAGGTGTCCTCGATTGGGTTTTTGGCGGCGGTGCTGACAGGCGGTGGGT